>LOEQ01001717.1:33367-55335 GCA_001685075.1 Bramus lutescens | reverse complement strand
CTTTATATATTTTGGAGATCAGACCTTTGTCTGATGCGGGGTTGGTGAAGATCTTCTCCCATTCAGTAGGATGCCTTTTTGTCTTAATGTCAGTGTCCTTTGCTTTATAGAAGCTTCTCAGTTTCAGGAGGTCCCATTTATTCACTGTTTATTTTATTTTCTTCAAGCATTTGGTAGTAGGTCCACGTATTTCTGTTATAGTCTTAACTTTAAATTCATTTATGCTTTGCTTTTCTTATTTACATATTATATAAATGGGATTAGAAAAAACTTATTTAGCATAGACTCTTGTAAAATAATTCTTTTTTCTGGGGCACAGTCCAGAAAGTTTACCAGTTTATCTGTCTTGAGTTTTCATCAAAGCAGATGGTATTATTGTGCCTAGGACGCTGGACCAAAGTATGTGGAAAGTAAACAGTGCATCAAGAGTGGGTATTGTAGCATTTTTAATCTATTGCAAATGGACATAGATTAAAGTTATACCAAAATAAGTTTTCATATGGAACTTGTCTTCATAAGTATAGAGACAATACACTGCTGTGAGTTGGGTGTCATAATTCCACTTGACAAATAATAGAATAAAATTGAGGCATAAAAATTAATGCCTTAAATGATATCATAAGCAATATTAGAAGACAGAACTAGAACACATATCTAAGGTTGTTCTGATTTCAAATCACACTGTGATATTATACCTTGTAGTGTCCTGAAATCGATCAGAGCATTTTTTTAATTGATGCTTCTCAATATTTCCAGACATGTAGACAGGCAAAACTTCAGGACCATGGTAACTAAGAAGATGTTTGCAGGTTGCAGGGTGATATTCTGACCATCCAAAGGTCCTTGATTTAACCAATCTGACATAGCCCATGAGTGCCAGTCTCCCGACTCCACAAACAATCTTTCTTTGGTCAAAGAGGGGATCCCTCTTAAATCCTACAACTGAGCTCTCAGCAACTTTCTCGAAAGGAATCTCTTAGTGGGAATTCTCATCCAGCATCTTCAAGAAGTGATTTCCTTCTGCCTCTACCACATCCATTTTGGGGGTTCTTATTTTACATTGGGGATGTTTCGTTTCTGGCCTGGGACTTGTAGCTTTTACCTCCCAGGTGCCAGTTTGCACCAGAAATGTTGTAATTTAATTGCTTTTTTTATATTCTTATGGGATTTTTTTAATGTAACATTCAGGTTTTTTTTTCTTCTTTGAGGGCATTTCATGGACTGCTTGTCCTAGTATTGGCTCTTTTTGTTAGATGTTATTCAGCTTGCTTGTTGGGGGAGGGGCTGTTGGACTTTAATGTCTGTGTTAGATTGAGAATAAAGCTATTCATAGAAATTTAAAAATAGAAATGATTTCCTTAGTACTTAATTCACTTTGTTGACTTTGAGTCAAACCCAGCCACACCATCTCTATTCTTGCATGTTTTTGTAGATGGTAAAGAGCTCATGCCCCCGTTACTCACACGAGCATAATGAGTATATGGCATTCACCTTCTTATTCTTCTTTGGAAGAATATTTTAAATTATTTTATGCTTAAGGTGTGCTGATTAAAAACAGGTAAAACACGTGATTTAACTGGGGCCCACGTGATACAGTAAATTACAGTGTGCTAAGACCCAACAGCTGAGTAAGACCATTGCCATCTTCTGTCACTCCTCTTCTTTTGGGGTGCCCTGAGAACTGGGTCGGGGGGAGTCTTTATTCAGTTTGAACTAGAATCATCCTATGGAAAAACCATAGGAGTCTTGGTTTTCTTTCTGTTTCTGTAATAAATACCATAACCAAAAACTAACTTGAAGAAGAAAGGGTTTATTTCAGCTTACACTTGCACAATCACTATTACATCTTATACCCATACAAGTGACAGTTCATCACTGAGGGAAATCAAGTCAGGAACCCAAGCAGGAACCTGGAGGCAGTAACTAAAGCCGAGATGATAGAAGAACACTGCTTATTTGCTCATTCCTTTTGGCTTACTTAGTTTGCTTTCTTAATGAGACCAAGGACCATTTTCCCAAGGATGGTACCACCCACAACGACTTGAGTTCTTTCACATTAATCATCTATCTTGAAAATACCCCATAGGCAGACCTATTGGTCAGTCTGATGAGGATACTTTCTTAACTCAGGTTCTCTAGTAACTCTAGCTTGAGTCAAGTTGACAAACAACAAAAACCCCTAACCAACACGAGAATTAACGTGACCAAGAATTTTAATATTCTCTATATGTACCAAACAGGTTGTGATGGGGAAGCTCAGCCAATCACATCTGGCTAGGGTGTAGCCACCTGGGGCCAGGTAGAAAAACCTGGTGATCCAGGTAGGCTGGCTCTCTCTGCGCATGGTGATCGCCTGGCCTGTTTGGACTTCTGACCTTCTCCAGTAGCGTGAGTTTCCCGGTTTTCAATTATTAAATTATATCTGTTGTTTTGAGCTGGTCTGTTTATTTAAGTGTACCGGTTGAATGCACCTTCAAGGTTGTCTTGCTAATGATTCAGGGTACAGGCATGGACTTTGAAGTCTTGTAGACCTTGATCTGAATCTTAGTTTTGCTACTTAGACGCTATGTAACCTTGGGCAGGTTGCTTCCTTTATCTCCAAATCATCTGCAGATTGGTGACTAGTTATTTAATTCTGTGGGAGACACTCCTGACTTTGCCAATACATGCCGCATTGGTGATTGGTAACCTCCTGTGAGGAAGTGGAGACGACAAAGTTATAGACTAGGGAGAGCATAGCATGTAGATTCAAGGCACCAAAACATTTAAGAAAGTTTAGAAAAATTCATTTTCACCTTCAGACAGAGGTTCTGCTCTAATTTTCACGAGTTTGTTTTGCATCATTCATTGAAAGCCAAAAAGCAACTCATTTTTTACGACACTGTTTATTAATAAAATGCCTTGGAAACATGAGCATCCCCTCTCTCTCCTTCTCTTTTTTAGCAAGACTCAGATATAATGACCGCACTGACATTGAGATGAGTAGTTACTATGCAGCTTCTTTAGTCAGGATGAATCAGCATTTTGATGATGCCTTGTGAGAATTGGATTATAATTGCCAGGGTTTCTGCCTTATGGTTGATAATTTTAGATTCCAGAAGAAACAAAGGCACTTAATAGTACTGTTAATTTATCTTATAAGGCACCCAGCCTTATAGGGGACAAGGGCAACTGATTGAAGCAAATTCATAAAGATAAATTAGAAATATTCAAGCTTTAAAATACTCAGATCATTAAAAATTTGTGGCCCCTCTTGAATTATTCAAAGCAGTAATTTAAAACAACCAATTTAGGAATTCTCTTCCATGGTTTGCTATCTATAATCTTAGTGGGTTCTTCATGAATTACTCTTTCTCTTCCAATGGACCTAATATTAATTATAATTTAAAGTAATGGTTGACTTTTACAGTTACTTATTTCTCTGAGTTTTTCCATTGTTCTTAGAGACAGCTTATTCATCCAAGCCTAGTGGGGGATGAATCATTTGTTCCTAATCACAGATTATCCTTGTCCCTGGTGGATTTACCTTCCCCGCTATTGTGAGGTCTACCAGCATATCTTGGCTTCCTTTCTGGGTCCCTTCAAGTCAGCAGCTCTCTGTTGCTTAAGTCTGTCCAAATTTTCACAAAGCTCTTTCCTGTTTTGTCCTTCATGGCCACAGTCTCTCTTGGAAAGCTCTCACAAGGGTGGATTTTTAGAACCCAATGCCTCTGAGATGTTTTCGGGAGAAGAATTGCATGAACAGAGTTTAGGGGAAGACTGCACTTGCTACATCCCCCTGGGACTTTGACAGCATGATGACATTCTGCTGTAAGAAATTTATCTTGATGAACTTGTTTGGTCATGACTTCAATCCTGAGGAATTGTTCTGCGGAATGAGCCCCAGGAGCCACACACTGCAGCAGTGGGAATCTGATTATTAGGATGAGGTTTTCTCATAGCATTGCCAGAGCAGTTATTCGCTTCTCCCTTATTTTATAGAAAGTATTTCTGCCTTTGTATTCCTCTCCCCATAAACCCCCATGGGTTATGCTCAAAGATGGCCTTTGATGGACATGGATTGAATAAGGAACTGAGAGATTATTATTATCCACCTAAAGGTAGTTAACTTGTTTGACTTGAAGTGATCTAACCTAGTAACTTATTCTTTGACTGGCCCTGCCTGTCCTTTCTTTTAATGCTCAAGTCACCGCCTTCATTAAAAATGCTGCTAAACACATTCAACTTCAAAGACTTGTCATGGGCCTTTGATTTTTAGTTCCTCTTGCTAAGTCTGGCCTTTCCCGGGTGTGCAAGTTGCAGCTGGTAATGATGGGGACCAGATGATGTCCTAGTAGCACATTAAAGGTTTTTTACCAGGATGTGGTTTGATGGCTTTGCCTGGGTATTTTGTTGTTGTTATTCTTTCTTTTGGAATGTGAGTTGTGGCCAAGAATTATTTCCCCGATTGCAATTTTGTTATCCCTCTGCATTTGGGACTTGAAAACTATACAAAAACATAAGGCACAAGCTTCTAAAGTACTTCTCAAGATAACTAATGGACTTGTGTCTGGTGACATTTAGCAGCAAACTTTTGTTTATTCAACAACTATGATTCTATCATGTTCAATGTCCAAGCTCCCATGACACATCTCGATCTCAACACTTGGACCTCAGCACCATTTTCTCTATGTTTTTTAAAAATAAAATTAGTTTGTAGGTATAATTCTTTGACTAATACAAGAGAAATTCTTATTCACAGTAAGTTTACATTCTAACATGATAGAATGTGCCTGGGTTTATGAGGTAAAAATACTGGATTAAATGTGTTTTGTACAGTGTAAAGATAACACTATTCAACTATATGTGGTTTTCTCATTATAAAATTGTTGCATGTTTAGTGAAGAGAACTTAAAAAAGAAAGGGGAAAACAAAAATTATGATAATTTTACCAGTTGAACACACACACACACACACACACAATTCATTTGTGTTTTGAAGAAATGATGCAAGTAAAATTACTTCCCAGCTATGTGCTTTAATAACAATCCTAGACAGTCTGCCTATTCTTAATATTTGCTAGACTCAGAACCTAATGGTTTCATATTCAGAAACTCTGAGTGTTAGAGTTACCCCATCCTAAGATGACTGTCTTCTCATATGTATGTTTGTTCTAGTTTATCTGGAGAAGTTGCTAGACTTAGAATTAATATAAATATGCAATTCCATCTCTGGACTCTAAACCTCATATACCCAACTGCCATCTTGACACTTCAATTTAATTGTTTACTAGTCATCTCATGTAAGGAGGCTGGTGTTGAATCTCTGATGTTCTTTTATCTATATATTGTTTTACAGGCGTTTATTCTTCACATTTGACCAAGGAGAAGCTCACCTACTTGCTCAGGTCAAAGGCTTCACCTTCTGTAGCTCATTGTGGGTCTATAGAGAAAGATCTGGAAAGATGCCAGATTTCTCAGGGTAAAATCATTATTTAAAAATGTAATTTATAGAGGCTATCACTTCACCCGTGAGAAGCAAATGGAATCCTGTCAACTCCCATGCTGCAGATAGGCATGACTTTGGCAGAACAAATGCTTTCCATATTGTGTAAAATGGAAGAACTTTTGTGGATGTCCAGCAATATGTATCAGACTTCAACAACTGCTGTCTTTTTTGGCAGCAAAAAATCAACCCCAGAGGCTGAAATCTTTGAGTAGTGGCTTTATGAATAGCTGCCAATAAAGTGTGTTCAGCAGGTTGAATGGAAAACAACATTCCCAGTGAGTCAAAAGAAGTAAGGCAACTGGGATGAAGAGGAGTCAGGACTCAGGACTGCAGGCATCTTTTGGAGCTATCTGTGTTAACTCATCTGCTCTATTTTTCTGCAAGGTACCAGCTAGAATGACCTGATCGTGGAGGTGTGTGGAGTCGTATTGAAAAAGAACATTGGTAAAGGAAGATGGGAGCAAAGCCCACACAGTCCCCCATGGTAGCATGGCCTAGTGACACTCAGCACAGTTATTTGTGTTTATTTATCCCCTCTGGGACTAGTCATACTAGAGGATGTTTGGTATATGAGGTTCTAAGTGTCTGAAGTGTTCACCAGTCATGATGGCCAAAGATGTCTGTCCATATTTCTGTAGATGGGAAGCTGGCTCAACTTCTTTAGTGTTTTCCTCTTGAGAGAATCTCTTAAGATAAGGAGGCGAAATAGAAGGGGCATATCCAAATAATTCCATTTGCTTCTCATGGGTGGATTGCTAACCCTCTATAAATTATGTTTTACTATAATGTTTTTTTCTCAGAAAGCTAAGTAAACCATGAGAAGCGTGAGTAACAGAAGTCACTGTTGCCTGAAAGCATAAGGGAAATAAACACATTCTCCACCAAGTTGAGTTTTCTTATGGCATTTTTACCACAGAACTAGAAACCCCAAAGTAGAAATTGGTACCAGGGTGTGACAGACATGACCATGTATTTTTGGGAGAGTTGTGGAAGAGCTTTGAAACTTTGGGCTAGAAGAGCCATTGAGCACTTAGAACTTAATGAACTATTGTGGGAAATTAGAAGCTAATGCTAAAAGCAACATAGATGATGGAGGCTTTCCTTGCAAACTTTCAGAAGGAAATTTGAGAGTCTCAGTGGCTTAGAACTATTTCATGTTTAAATTAAGAACAACTAAAATGGTCCAGACTGCTTATACGCCCCTGAGATCTATATCCTGGTCTACAACTTTGGAAGAAGACTTTGGCTTTACCTGGCATATCTAGGAACCCCAGGCTCCCAAAACCCTTACAAAGACACCCTGTTGGATCTGAAGATTCGCTAGTAACCAGAACCATTGGTCATTTAGACCAGAAGACCAGAGAGAAAAGAGAAACCAAGGAACAAAACACCCATCCAACAAAGAAAAACACAGGAATCAGCATCTAGATCTATAATCATCCCAAATCCGGATGTATAAACACCAGTATAAGAAAACAATCAATAACAGAAAGGGCAATATGGCACCACCAGAACCCAACTATCCAAAGACAGAAAGACTTGACAATCCCACACAGCTGAATCAAACACACACACACACACACACACACACACACACACTAAACAAACAAACAAACTGACCTTTAAATTACTTAACAAAGATAATAAAGGCCCTAAAAGATGAAATGAAAAAAAATGCCTTACAAAAATTGAGAAAAAGACAAGCAAAAACTTGGATGAAATCAATTAAATCCCTAAAGAAATGCTAAGAAATCCAAGGGGAAAAAATCAAGCATGTGAAGAAAACTGTTCAAGACTTCAAATTGAAATAGAAGCAATAAGGAAAACACAAACAGAGGGAATCCTGAAAATGGAAAATCTGGGTGAGCAAACAGGAACTACAGGTGCAAATATCAACGACAGAATATATGAGATGGAAGAGAGAATCTTGGGCCTTGAAGACTCAATAGATTCATCAACCGAAAAAAAAATGTTAAATCAAAGACATTCCTAATACAAAACATCCAGGAAATCTAGGACACTACGAAAAGACTGAACAGAAGAATATTAGGAATTGGAATAGGAGAAGAAAGCCAGTCCAAAGACTAAGAAAATATTAACTAAATCATAGAAGAAAATTTCCCAACCCAAAGAAGGACATGCCTTTAAAGGTACACAAAGCTAAAAGAACACCAACTAGGTTAGGTAAGAAAAGAAAATTTTCTCACCATATAATAATCAAAATACTAAACAGACAGAACAAAGAAAGGCTATTAAAAGCTGTAAGGGGGAAAGGTCAAGTAACTTATAAAGGCAGACCTATTAGAATAACACCCCGATTCTAAACAGAGATTCTAAACTCCAGAAGGACCTGGACTGATGTCTTGTAGACTCTAAGAGACCACAGATTCCAACCTAGACTACTATAGCCAGAAAAACTTTCTATCACCATAGAGGAACAAAACAATATATTTCATCACAAAGTCAAATTTAAACAATATCTATCCAGAAATCTAGCCCTATAAAAGGTACTAGAAGGAAAACTCCAACCAAAGGAAATTAACTATGTAATTACTCCTGGTAAAACACAGGCAATAAATAATCTCACACCAACAAAACCCAAAGAAGAGAAACACATACGCTACCAACACCACCACCAACAAAATAACAGGAATTAAGAATCATTTGTCATTAATATCTCTCAATATCAATGGAATCAATTTGCCAATAAAAAGATAGAGGCTAACAGAATAGATAATGGATATAAAAATATGATCTGTCATTCTGCTGCATACAGGAAACACACCTCAACATCAGAGATAGACAATATCTAAGAGTAAAGGGTTGAAAAAAATTAGAATCAAATGGACCCAAGAAACAAGCTGGCATAGCTATTCTAATATCTCACAAAATAGACTTCCAACCAAAATAAATTAAAAGAGATGGAGAAGGACATTTCATACCCGTCAAAGGAAAAATTCACAAGACAATGTCTCAATTCTGAACATCTATGCCACAAAAGCAAGGGCATGCACATTTGCAAAAGAAACATTACTAAAGCTTAAATCACACATCAAACCCCACACATTGGTAATGGGAGACTTCAATACCCCATGCTCCCCAATGGACATGTCACCAGACAGAATCTAAACAGAGAAATAGCAGAACTAACAGAAGTTATGACTCAAATGGACCTAACAGACATCTATAGACTGTTCCACCCAAACACAACGGAATATACATTCTTCTCTGCACCTCATGGAATATCCTCCAAAATTGACCACATACTCATCCATAAAGCAAGTCTCAAATGAAATAACCCCCTTTATCTTATCAGACCACCACAGATTAAAGTACATTTCAATAACATAAACAATAGAAAGCCTACAGTCGTGGAAACTGAACAGCTCTCTACTGAGTTACCACTGGGTCAAGGAATAAATAGAAAAAGCAATTAAAGACTTTCTAGAAGTCATTGAAAATAAATTCACAGCACACTCAAACTTACGGCACATGATGAAAGTGGTGCTAAGAGGAATTCAGAGCACTAAATGCCTTCATGAAGAATTTAGAGAGATCTCACACTAACGAATCAATAGCACACCTGAAAGCTCTAGAGGAAAAAGAAGCAGATTCACCCAGGAGGAGTAGAAGGTAGGAGGCAATCAAACTGAGGACTGAAATAAAATAGAAACAAAGAGAACAATAGAAAGAATCAATAAAACAAAGGATTGGTTCTTTGAGAAATACAACAAAATAGGTAAATTCTCATTCAAACTAACTAAAACACAGAAAGAGAATATCCAACTTAGCAAAATCAGAAACAAAAAGGGGACATAACATCAGAAACCAAGTCCAAAGAATCATTAGGTCATACTTTAAAAACCTATAATTCACAAACTTGGAAAATCTAAAAGAAATAGACCATTTTCTGGATTGGTACAAAGTTAATTAACAAAGTTAAATCAAGATCAGATAAACAATTAAAACAGATCTACAACACCTAAAGAAATAGCAGTATTCATTAAAAGTCTCTCAACAGCAACAACAAAAAAGTCCAGGGATAGACAGTTTTAGTGCAGAATTCTACTGCACATTCAAAGAAGAGCTATTTCCCAATTATTCCACAAAAATAGAAACAGAAGGAACATTGTCAAATTCTTTCTATGAGGCCACAGTTACCCTGATGCCCAAATCCCACAAAGACCCAATAAAGAGAGAATTAGAGACCAATTTCCCTCATGAATGTTGATGCAAAAATGGCTAATGAAATGCTGGCAAACCAAATCCAATAACATATCAAAAAGATCATCCACCATCATCAAGTGGGCTTCATCCCAGAGATGCAGGGATGAATCAACATACAAAAATCTGTCAGTGTAACCCACCATATAAACAAGCTGAAAGAAAAAAAAAAGCATGATCATCTCATCAGGTGTTGAACAAAACCTTTGAAAAAATCCAATACTCCTTCATGATGAAAGTCATGAAGATCATGATGCAAGGGGCATACTTAAACATAATAAAAGCAATATACAGTAACATCAAATTTAAGGAACAGAAATTCAAAGCAATTCCACTAAAATCAGGAACAAGACAAGGTTGTTCACTTTCTCCATATTCGTTAAACCTAGTACTTGAAGTTCCAGTTACAGCAATAAGACAACTAAAGAAAATCAAAGAGATACAAATTAGAAAGGAAGAAGTCAAAGTATCATTATTTGCAGATGATAGGATACTATATACAAAAGACCCCAAAAATTCTATGAGGGAACTCCTACAGCTGATAAACATCTTTAGTCCAATGACTGTATCCAAGACCGACTCAAAAATCAATAGTTTTCCTATATACAAAAGATAAATGGGCTGAGAACAAAATCAAGGAATCAACACCATTTACAATATTCTAGTATAAAATACCTTGGTGTAACTCTAGCAAAGCAAGTGTCTGACAAGAGCTTCAAGTCTTTGAAGAAAGAAATTGGAGAAGATATCAGAAGATGGAAAGATCTCCCATGCTTATGGATCGGTAGGATTAACATTAAAATGGCCATCTTTCCAAAGCGATCTATAGATTTAATGCAATCCCCATTATAATCCCAACATAGGTATTGGCATAAAAACAGACATGTGGATCAATGGAATGGAATAGAATACCCAGATGTAAATCCACATACCATGGACACACAAGTTTGGTCAAAAAGTCAAAATTATACAGTGGAAAAAATAAAGCATCTTCAACAAATCATGCTAGTCTAACTGGATGTCAGCATGTATAAGAACACAAATAGATCCATATCCATCACCCTTCATAGAACACAAATCCAAGTGGATGAAAGACCTCAATATAAATCCAGATACACTAAACCTGATAGAAGAAAGTGGGAAATAGCCTTGAATGCATTGGTACAGAAGACAATTTCCTGAACAGAGCACCAATCACATAGGCACTAATACTGACAATGATAAGACCTCATAAAACTTAAAAACTTCTTTAAGGCAAAAGACACCATCGATAGAACAAAATGGCAGCCTACAGAATGGGAATAGATCTTCATCAACCACACGTCTGACAGAGGACTGAAGCATGATTAATAAAACTCGGAGATATAAATTGGGGTTCAGCCTGAAGATCCAAAAAGCAAAGCAGCCACTGGTTCTTACTGGACCTCAGTCCAAGACGGTGATCCTGTCTCCAGGAATCTCAGAATGCGACTGTGTCTGAGAACTGTCTCCTCTCATCTTATAATCCTCTCTAGTTTTGGGATTAAAGGAGTGCCCCACTGGGATTAAAGTCATATATTGCCTGGTTTCCATGGCAACTAGTGTGGCTATTGGACATCAACAAACCAATTAAAACTAGAGTACAGATATAAAAAGAATTCTCAATGGAGGAGTAAAAAGTGGCCAAGAAACACTTTAAGAAATGTTCACATCTTTAGTTATCAGGAAAATGCCAATCAAAATGACTTTGAAATCCCCATGTTACACCTGTTAAAATGGTTATCATCAAAAGCACAAGTGACAGCTCATGCTGGAGAGGATGTGGAGTCAGGGAAACATTCCTCCACTGCTTGTGGGAGTGCAAACTTGTCTAGCCACTTTGGAAAGCAGTATGGTGGTTTCTCAGAAAACTGGGAATCAGTCTGCTGCAAGACCTAACTATGGTGTTTTCACCATATACCCGAAGGATGCTCAATCATAGGACAAGGATACTTATACAGTTATGTTCATGGCAGCTTTATTTGTAGTAGCCGAAACCTGGAAACAACCTATCTGTCCCTCAGCCGAGGAATGGATAAAGAAAATGATACATTGACACAATGGAGAATTTATTACTCAGCTCTTAAAAAAATGAAATAATGAAATTTGCAGGCAGATGGATAGAATTAGAAAAAAAATCATCCTGAGTGAGGTATCCCAGACCTAGAAAGAAAACCATATGCACTCACTCATAGGTGGATATTTTCTGTAAAATAAGGGATAAGTATAGTATAAATGTACTATAATCCACAGACCCAGAGAAACTAGATAACAAGGAGTGTTCATGGTTGAATGTTTGGATCTCCCTGGGAAGGGAAAACAGAAGAGATTTCATGAGTGGACTGTGGGCAGGTGGGAATGGGAACATAAGAGATTAGGTTGGGGGAGGGTAGGAGGGGAGAGTACTGAAAGAGACTGTTGGAAAGGGGGGTGGGGAGGATTTCAGGGTCAGGTAAAATCTGATCTACGTGTATATCCCAGGAATCTACAAGGATGATCCCTGCTAAGACTCCTAGAAATAGCAGACACATAGTCTGAGCTGGCCATCTTCTGTGACAAAATTAATGCCTAGGCCAATTGTCATCAGAGAGTCTTCATCCAGCAACTGATGGAAACAGATGCAGACCCACAGTTAAACATTAGGCAGAGCTCAGGGAATCCTGCAGAAGAGTGGGAGAAAAAAATTGTAGGAGTCAGAGGAGTCAAGGACACCACAAGAAAGCCCATGGAATCAACTAACCTCAGTTCACAGGGGGGCTCACAGGGACTGAACCAACACCAAAAGAGCCTACATGGGACTGACCTGGGTACTGTGCATATATGTTGTGTAGTTTGGATTGAAGAAGTCACAGAGAGAAGCTGATGTTGGCACCATGGGATAGGGTTTGAGTCCCCAAAAAGAGCCTGAGAAGTTTCACCAGTCACGGTGGAGAATGGAGCATTTTGAAGGTGGCGGTACCAGGGAAGACCACCAAGAACAGCGGCAGGTGTGGAGTGGATCTGGCCTGACCCCCAGATAAGCTATGTGTGCTTCAAATGGAAGAGTCAGAGAAGTGCTACCCCCAAAGCCCTTTGGAGCCCAGAGGATGGTGAGTGTCTCTGAGATAACAAGCACCAAGCATTTTTACAACTTTCGTCTTCAGCTTTGCAGCGAGCGATATGATTGTGACTGTGCCTTGATTATCTCCTCTTGGAGTAAGAAAGCAGGTAACTTATTTTTGATTTTAGAGGAGCCCACAGTTAAGAGATCACAGTGTTTCACAAAGATTTTGGATATTTTAGAGATGCTCTAGGAATTTTACATAGACTGTGAATATTGAAAAATTGGATGTTTTCAAGAGATTGAACTTTCAAAGACTATGGGACCATTAAATTTGTATGTGTTTTATATTGTGATATTAATATTAACATTTTATATTGGGGACAAATGAGAAAGGAAAGTTTCTAATTGAATAGTGATGTGTCTGTGTATCAAGTTAACAAGGGATCAATTGTGCTGGATGGTTTTATGTCAACTTGACACAAGCTAGAGTCATTTTGAAAGAGGGAACCTGGATTGAGAACATGCCTTCAAACAGATTGGTCTGTGGGCAAGCCTGTAATGCCTTTTCTTGATTGATGTGAGAAGACCCAGCTCATGGTGGACAGTACCACCCTGGGTTGGTGTCCTGGGTTCTGTAAGAAAGCATGACTAGCAAGACATGAGAGGCAAACTAGTAAGCAGTGTTCCTATACGACTTCTGCTTTGGGTCCGGCCTCCATATTCCTGCCTTGACTTCCCTTAGTGATAGACTGTTACCTGGACATGTAAGAACATAAATCCCTTTTTTCCCCCAAGTTGCTTTTGGTCATGGTCTTTTATTACAACAACAGAAACTCTAAAGACGATGGTTACAAAAGATAATCTTACTTGAAACTCAAACTTCCAATGAACATTTAATTTTTATTTTATTAAAGGCATAACAACATGCCCTTGGGATATTTATTTCACTTTCTTGAATCTCAGTTTTTCTGCAAGGACAATGATACCTATTTTTACACAGTTTTAGAAAAGAATACACAAAATAACCCTATGAAAGGGCCAACACACATTTCAAAGGCCAAAAGATGTTAAATAAGCCTGGTTAATTTACCCATTAGAGTGTTAGAAAATTCTCTCATCTAGGCAGATTACACACCAACTGTTTGATATGGATCCTCAGGCATACAAACATGGAATCCAAGGAAGGGCCCTATAATTGGTATAGAGCTGAAAGAAAGTTGTAACATGCATTTCAACCTGGTATCACAAATAGCTCTGTTCTAACTAGCTGATGGAGACAAAGAAGACAGAAAATAAATCCCACTGAGGACACATTTGGTACAGCAGCACCAACATTGTTATTCCTCTTCGTGTGATCAACAGTGACTATCTGGTAACATAAACTTGCTTCCAAGTACTATTATATGTCTGGGTAAAATAAAACCCTAAAGAACCCTGAGATATTCTTTAAGAACCTAAAGAAAGTTTAGAAGGAAGAGATGTATACTTATGTTGTTATAATGTAACATTGTATTATCATTATATTATAATATATTACATATTATATTACATTATTATAATGTTGCATTATAGCAATATAAACATAAAGATAAAATAAATAAAGCTGGGAAGCAGAGTAAGCTATTAGAGTGGAACAGGTTTTACTGGTGACGCCTTCAAGGCATTCTGCCTTATTCAGACATTGTCATCTCCTCCAGCTTACCCCTCCTTTTCTGTTCATTCCTCAGCGCTAGGTAACAGAGTCAGTGCGATTTTTTCCCTCTTCCGGAAATGTGTCTTGAACCCTACTAATATTCCATTATCTTGAAGTTATACGGTTATCATTACATGTTTATTTAAAATGTGAATCTAAATAAAATAGCTTAAAGAATTGCTGCTGTAAGAAATATAGCCCTCATTCTCATTGAATAATTAAACAGACAAATGCACACTTTCCCAAACTGCCTTCCTTTCAGGTCACAATATCAAAATTAATGAGCAATTCAACTAATTTACCTCAGCTGGAGCCTAAAAACCCAGTTCTGACAAGAAATATTTAATTTATTTTAGTAGAAGCTGGAAAAAAATGGGAAAGGAGCCAGTGACTTGCGTTTCTCCTCCAATGTCTTCTGTCTTAGCCCCAGAGATAAATATACTCTTCCCAGACACAAGTCTGGTGCATAGGTGACCTCACAGGGGCTGAAAAAGAAAGTATAATCTGCCAGGGAGGCAAAAAGTAAAAATAAAAATAAACAGGAGGCCATTGCTGAGATTTGTGTCATATCTGAGCTGGGTGGTAATAGGATAGTTAGGATATATGTGTGAGCCTCTATGCAGCTGCTTCAGTGGCGTGCTTATCCATTTCTCTCTCGGCTCTAAAAGGGAACAAAGAAATTTGAACTGGCAAATGTTCAGGTAGCAAAGGCTATACTTGTGAAGACAATCAGAGCACAGTCACCCCCAGTGTGGTAAGTGGTCACTCCGTGGATAAGCCCAGTCACTCCAACTGAGATGCCCCCCTTCAGAAATGTAGGCAACGGCAACTTTTAAGAAAGATGGCTTGGACTGTGTTTGGCATCATAGTTGGCATCTTGTAAACCATCGACGACATTGGTGGGGCCATAATTGTGGTTATACAGAGAATTTCAGGAAAGTTCTTGCCCTAAAGAGCTGAGGATCAGGCTTCTCTGCCAACAAGTCTGAGAAACAGAGTCGTCACTTTTCTTTATTCCCTTTCTGCTTGTGGAGGAAGATGACCTATAGAACGCTCATGTACCCTACTCAGAGTTATGGTGACCCCTTTCCTTACCAGAAGTAACCAAAGGAAAGACGATTTACAAGACTTGACTCTTTTCAGCATCTGCCATTGGAAAACATTTTAAATACTTTACAATAGGTGATTTAAAAGGCACCATACATAGAAAACGGAGCGAAACAGTGCGAACAGATTTGTAAACAAGTCAGACTCACCTGGTTGGAGTTAGGCACGGCAATCACATCTTGGTTCTGGCCATTCCCATTGCTGTTAGATGTAAAGGAATCTGGAAACGTTTGGGTCCTCAGAGTCCTGGATCCACTATTTCATCAGCATAGGTACAGGTGATTTGCAGTTGCTGATCTTTTGAAATCTACACATTGCTGTCTAGTTTGTAGTTTTTTTTAAAGTTTGGTTGCATATGAATAATGAACTTGAAAACTTAAATTAGATCATATGTGATAAGCAACTCTCTTCAGGAGAGGGGGTCCAGGTAAATAATCTCAAAAGCACCCATTCTGGATCACAAGCAGAAGGTCTGCATTTTGGGGAAGGTACTTTATTTCTTCCAGGTCATGGGCCATATGTAAGCCAGTGATGGTTTGTTGACTGTGAGATTTTTTTCCATCTGGCTGTTCTACTTCTCGTAGGCTAAGGGGAGCTTCCTCACTTGCCTAGGAAATGAACTGTCCAATCTGATGCTTTGTCCCAGAGTATGGAGATGACATTGGAGATGTCAAGGAGACAGCTGGGCACCAAGAGGCTCAACTATTCTAGAACCAAGAATCAAGCTGGTCCCAAGCAGGAAAAAAAAAATCTGCACAAGCTCCTGGCATGGAAAATAAGACCTGCCTCTTTTTAGCATTTATTTTCTGTCTCTAGGGGGGAAATAGGGTTGGAAAATAAAACTTGTGCAATACTAATTGTTTCTATGCAGCTGGTTTTAGAGATCTTATTTTAAAACAGAAGGTATCCCCAGTTCTCAGGGCATAAAAACGAAAGAGAAGGATACCCCTATTGGCATGAAAAGCTTTTGTGAATGTTGTTTCCAAAGGTATTTTTCCACCTCCTGAGTTGTGCAGGTTCTTGTTGCTGAAGAGAGACACTAACTCCCACTAAAGCTGTGTGTCAAGGGACTGCCATGTGGCAAGATGAGTCAAGGCATGCCTTGTGGGGCAAAAATGTGGACTGTAAGATAAAAATTGATAAGCACAGCCTGATTTCAGATCTATTCCTGGATATTGGTGAGGGATGCACTTCAAGTCCTGCCACACATGGTTGTAGATCCACAGGGATGTGTTTTCAGCTCCTCAGTGGTGCCAGCTGCGTTCAAAACTTCACCTTCTTTGTCTAGACTAGACTCTTAATAATGGTCATTCTTGTCCTTCTGTTATCTCTTCTCCATTAAACAGTCAAGAAGAACCTTTTAAAAGTCTGGATCAGATATGAGTCTCTCCTGCTGGAAAACATCCAGTGCCTTCCATCTCAGGTGAAATTAAACACAGGTTCCTCACCCTGCTGTCCAGGGCTCTGGATGACCTGCCCTCTGTCTAAGTAGGTGAAAAATTCCAGTCATTACAAAAGGCTATTCCCCAGTGGGTATGCCTTGCTTGGCCAGGATATTTTCTTTAGTAGAATATTCTTTATTATCAAAGATGATAGGGGAATTTACATTCATGTGCTTAGTAATTTCCAAAGATAACATTAACCAGACTGTTATGCAGTATTTTATTGGGCAGTTATTGAATTATATTTCCTACTTGTCCCTGAATACTGCCATTCAAATGTAAAGATCAAGGTTGTAAACTCATACCTGGCTTCCATTATTCTCAGTCCCAGACACTCAAGTACTTCCTTAGAAGGCAGTTATATTCACTATATTGAAAAGCTTCTAGAATAGTTCCTGAACAAGATGTATATACTAAAAGTAAGGGTACTTTAGCCTAAGGATTATTTTGAGCTGAAGGCAGTTGAGATTTCAGCTCTCAGCTGAAAACCAGCAGATGCAGGAAGAGTTCTTTGACCTCCAGTTATATTAGATACACATGATTGTTCTTTGGAGCAAGAGCCTTCCTGGTTCTCCGTAAGAGAGAAAAGGACGTCTCCTTACCATGATGGAAGGCGTCAACACCAAGATGGGTGTGCATAAACAGACTTTACTGAGAGAATCTTTGTCTTTCAAGGACTGCCCATATACTTCCTAGCTACTTTACCACCATGTTTACTATGATAACATGATCATTTTTGAAGCCCTGATTCTCTTTCCTTTGTTGAAAGGGCTTGTAATATGATGAATCTAATCACTCTTTGAATTTTTCTTCTTTGCTGTCAAGAAAATCTTAACAAAAGAGGTATATTTTCTATTAATTTGTGTATTATAAATCAAATTAGTATTACTACATTTATTGACATTAAGAGAGAAGAGAAACCTTTTCTTTCTTGTCAGATGCATTCTTGTTCTGGTAGGATTTTAAAGGACACCCCCAAAAGCTGTGTTATAAAAGATAGACTAAATCATAGACATAAACAAAACAGTGTAAGAGCCTTTCACCTACACTGAGGGCTCAGCAGGAGAGATTTTCATAGTGGTGTGGAGAGCTTTTGATGACCTGTGAATTATTTTTCTTCCTCTGCAAGAGGAGACAGTCAGGTCCATGTTGTCCGTTTCCCCATCACCTAAACTCAAGAAAACTGTAAAGAGGCAAAGAAAAACATAAGTACAACTGTATGGAAAGACAAGCTTAATTTGAGACCTATTTCAATGGAATGAACCATTAGACTTCAGGAACTGTGATGTCTCTTAAAAAAGTAAAGAAAGGGCCTCAAAACATGGACGGATACTAGAAGCCAAAGCAACGAGGGAACAGGGTACAACAAGCAGCGAGGTGAATGGGCAGCAGGAGAACGTTAGTGCTTTTTAAAGTTAGGAGAACTTAGGATCCTGTAGAGCGAAGTCTAACGTCTGATAAAGTTGAGTAACTCAAGGGTGATTTTAAGCTCTTGGACTAAAAGTCATTGCAAGAACTTAATGCGTTTGGGGTGTGTGTACTGGTGTTTGCTTTATGTATGGAAAAAATGTAAAGAAAGAGACTGACTCTGTCAACAAAGAAAGGGAAGTTTCCACTTAAAAAATTGTTTAATCCATGGAGTTGACTGTGTGTAGAAGGTATCAAGTTTTCCTTGACCTTCCTGGGAATGAGGTCCCTGCAGACAGAAGCATCTGGAACAATGCACTAGGCTCTGACTGAGAGTGGATTCTTAGACTCTAAAACCAGTTCATAAATCTATTTGCTCTCAACCCAGCATAGCAGCAACATCCTCAGAAACTGAGACCTTCGGTTGAACCTACCAATGAACTTCAGAAGAAGAAGGCTGAGTGGTAAACATCCACCATGCTGGAGAGCTCAGGGTTCCAATCAAACTGATCGCCTTACTACCAGCTCCTTTCTTAGGTGTTACAAACCAGTTAACGAAATTCATAAGAAAGAGTAGAGGCCTTCCTTAAGAATAATGTACTATGATAGAAAATGGAAGATCACAGATGAGAGAAGAAGCCTAGAATAAGGAAGTTATTTTTGTTGAACCCAGAAAGTAGAATTACCACATTGTCTAAGTGGCCATCACTCAAACTATAGTACAAATAAAGGTAAAATTACAACACATGTATGTTTTGCTTTTATCACATATCATTAGTGGGAATAGTAATAGCCCTTAATCACTGGAAAGATCTTGCCATCTGCATACTTTTCCTACTTAATGGAAACAACATCTAATGGAATATTTTTGTTAACATTAAAAATAAAGAATTCTTACTGTTTAGAAAATCTCTAGTGAAGCAGGAAAGGCAAATTAATCAAGAACAGAGTCACAGATTGGGAACCTGCCAGCCTTTCTGCCTGCTGGTCATAGTAACAGATTCTTAAGTATAGTAGCATGCTACACTAAGTAATCCTAGGCTTGCATTTTACAGAACTTTCCTTTGGTCCTGAAGTCTTCATATTGATTTCTTTCTGAGGGGTTCCCTGGAGATAGCGTGTCAACCTCATCATCCTCTACAGACACTCAGTTCACTCGAGGACAATCAATAATCTATTCTGGTCCTGATCAAATCACCTGATGGTTCTGTGATCGTGTGATCCTCCCACACTAGAAGCAATCAGGTGGAGAATTATCAGGACTTTGAAAGATTAGCCTCATCAGTTACCTGCTGTGATCATCAGCTTTCTGTATATTCATAAGGAAGAAAAAGCTTGCTGATTGTCATTTAAATTACATGAAGATATATTTGTCTTGTGCACCTCCAAGGCATTTAAAGGAGGTGTAAGACCAAAACACATTAAAGAAGCCAAAGAGATGATTTGTCAAATATTTTCCAAGATGCAGAAGTATATAAAAATCACACTGCGGAGAACATAAGTACATTTTGTGCTTAATCATTTTCAATTTGAAACACAATTTGATCCAGCCAATATTAATTGAGCACTCACTGTGGGCAAAGTTTGTAATGGGAAAATGATGAATAGCTAATCTTGTCCTCAAAAGCTCAAACTCACATTGTAAATGGCACAACCCAAGGCAGACTACGTACAATATAAAAAGAGCCACACAACTTCCAACATTGAAAATATCACAGCTGGTATGTGAAAGAGGGAGAATTCCCAAAAAGGTTTCTGAAAACATGAAAACCAGAGTGACAATTATGAAGGCATAAGGATGAAGACTGGCGATTTGAAGGTCTTCTCACCTTGTAACACATATTTGTAGTGCATGGCCAGTTAATTCACACTCTACTGTTCTTTTGGAGACTTCTCTTTGGCTAATGGATGATGCTTAGCAAACATGCAGGCCAGGGCTATAGGGACCAGAGAGATGATGTCTCTGAGTGCAATCTCAACAGGACAGATGGGGACTTCACTTCTCAAGTAGAATGATTCCAATGTGTGGAGATACCCAGTAAGACTGGCTTCAGGTGTTAAGAATGATTGGTGGTCACGGGCAAGTGCTACATTGGCTTTCTTCTTGTTTCAGGCTTCTTAGCTACTAAAAAGCACTTCCTGGTATCACTTCTTAAATAATGTGTTTGTGCTGATGCTCAACCTAAAACAATGGACAGTCACAAGGCTGCTTTCTTAACAACCCGGGCACTGTACTTAAAGATGGGAGGGGATGTAGGATGTAGTGGCTTAAAGGAGAAATGTTCCCCATTGATGGATGTGCTTGAACACTTGGTCTCCAGTTGATGGCACTGCTGAGGGAGGTCATGGAACTTTGAGGGAATGGAGCCTTTCTAGAGGAAGCATGTCACTACGGGCATGCGATAAAGCCTCACCCTTTTTCTAGTTCACTGTCTCTTGACTTCCTGTGTAATAAAGATGTGATATTTCAAGTTTCCTGTTTTGGCTGCTTGCTGTCATGATTCCCCACCATTAATAGACTCTCTCCCTGGAACCATGAACCCAAGACAAACTCTTTCTCCAAATGTTTTGGTCATCACATTTTATCACAGCAACACAATACAGAGTCAACATCATCACAGTAACTAATAAAGAAGTTGGAACCAGAGACTAGGCTGTTTCTGTAAAGAAACTGAACATTTTGGGATTCAGAGAAATGTGGAAGACTTTGGAATTTGATTGAATACTGTAAGCAGAGTTTAGAAGAATGTTCTAGCAAGAAGCTGAAAGACAGCAGTACGGAGAATAGAGACCTGGATCATGAGGTTTTGGGGGAAGCAAGAACTTTATTAGCAACTGAGCTAGTCCATTCAAGCAATATTTAGCAAAAAACCTGATTTTCTGTATTTTCCCGAGAACTTGGAGGCTAAATTGCAAAAATAGTGGACTAATTTCTCTGGCAGAGGCGATTTCAAGGCCACTAATGTTGAGTCTGTGGAAGGGTTGTTACTGATTGCCTTCTTGCAGGGGGAGTACAGTGAAAACCAAAAGCAAAAGGGTCAGGAAGAAATTTAAAATATATGGTTTAGAGAGAAAAAGAATAGCAGGAATGTTACTGTTAAGGAACGGTCAAGTGCTGAAGAGCTTTTAATTATTAATGAGTTTAGCACCATTAAGGAATGGCCTCCTGTTTTTCCCTAGAACAATGGACAGGGTGCCACTAGGGTAAGATCTTATCCAGCTAAGCTTCAAACTTACAAAAGGAGAAAACCTAAAGGAAGCAATTGCTCGAACAGAGCAAAACAAGAACATCATCATCAACAACAACAACAACAAACCCTAAAGGGTTGCTTGCTTTTAGAAAGCAATTTCTTTCTTTTTTATTGATTTTATTGAGCTATACATTTTTCTCTGTTTCCCTCCCATCCTCTTCCCTCCCCTTCAACCCTCTCCCATGGTCCTCATGCTCCCAATTTACTCAGAATATCTTGTCTTTTTCTACTTCCCATGTAGGTTAGATCCATGTATGTCTTTCTTAGGGTCCTCATTGTTGTCTAGGTTCTCTGGG
>LOEQ01001716.1:290172-307263 GCA_001685075.1 Bramus lutescens | reverse complement strand
GCGCCCTAGGAGGACGTCGGGCCCTGTTCGGGGCTACGGCCTCTTCGAAAACGCGGCCTTTCCTGACGTAACTCTGAGGTGATTTCTCTCCTTTTTTCCTCCACCAGTGGGTTGCGGGCGCCGGGCCCTTCTACGCGTGCGCGGGGCTGCGGTCCTCACCGAGCATGCTCAAACTCCCACGTAGCCGAGTGTGCTTTTACACTGCGCATGCTTTATGCCCGCACTTGGACTCGCCCTCGCTCCTGCGCATGCTCGGCCTCCGGCCCGCTGAGCTACTATCCCTAGCCGGGGTGGCCTGGGTAACAAGGAGTGCAATCTGGGCGCGCACCCCCACAGAACCGTTGAGACGCCGCTGCAGGCAATGGTGCACACTCCGGGCCCGGCGCTCGCGCGCTCGAGACCGGATAACCGGGCGGCACCCCGCACCTGCCGCGGTTGGAGCGTGACAGCCTGTCGGTCAGCCCTTCCGCGGACACCTCCTGAGCCCCTGCCGCCCCTCCCCCTCCCCAGAAAGACCCTCCTCGTCCAGGGACTTAGTGCATAAGACCTCCCTGCAGCCCATTCGTTGGCCGGGTCTTCCGTCTCCCAGGCCTGGTTATCAGGAGCACCTTGTAATCAAAGAACCGTGCGCTGTGCATCTCCGAGACCCTGGGTGCTGGAGAACCACACACTTCAGCACTTTGTAGGGAGCTTTAGACAGATACTCCTTGAGGTTGCCTGACACAGGGTGTGGCGTTGAGGGACACTGAGCAGTCCTCCGAAGCCTGGAATTTTTGTGTTGGTGCATGAGCTCCAAACTCCTCTACGTCCTCAGACATCTGTGTTACAGCATAGTCCGGTGATTGTTCATCAGCATGACCCTGAGTCATGAGTTCCTGGATTTGTTTCATGAACTTCCCACCTTCTTTAAAAGGGCCAAAAATAGGTTAATCCATGTTAGCGTTTCCACCGAAAACACTCCTCCATGTCTGGCAATTAATCATTATCCTTAACCTTACCCCTAAATATTGGTGTTAAAAAAGAAATTTGGCTTACTTAAAAGTGACTCTAATTCAGCCTATCCACTTAACAATATAGCATTTTTATTTAGTGAAAGTATAGGGAGGAAATAGAAATTGTCAATAGAAGCTCTCCCTCAAGGAATTGACAGTATTATGTAGTGGGGGAAAATAGGTATGGGAACACTAAAAGCAACAAAAGAGGGGTCTCCAGACAAGGTAATAACTTGAGAAGCCATTTTAGTTGTCCCTTTACTAGAGCTGATTGAGGACTGGATTTTCAGGTATCAGAGATTGGCCAGAGGGCAAAGGAAAGAAAATACCTTTCTGCCTGAGGAGACCTGGCTGACATCACTGCAAACTAAGGAGGCAATGTATGAAGACAAGCAGGTGTGAGGGTGTGGAACACAAGTGCCATGTAGGACAGGTAAGATAACTGAAATGGATCTGTTCGTAAGGCAGCCAGGGACTGGAGTCTGAGGAAGTCTGAGCAACATACAGATGGAGCCATAGTTCAGTAGCTAGTGTAGCTACAAAAGCTCAGGAAAAAAAAGCTTAGAAAATGCCCTGTGCTGGGTTCTACAGGGCTCTGAAAAGATAAAGGTGAGAAGTCAAATCTCAAGTCTAGTGAACTTTCTCTGCATGGTAGACCCCTGTCAAGCCTTGTGCTAGGAATTCACAGATGAAAACAAGGGCTTTTTGTGGGGAGCCTGTGGGATCTTCTGAGGTATCCACATACAAAAGCTGATGCATTGAAATCACTAGAGCGTTATTGCAGAGGAATGTAGTATTGCTGTTGGCAAATTGCAAAAGCTTTATAGTTCCACGGTGGCCAAGTAAAGGAGAAGTAGAAGTTACTTTTAGGTTTCAGAAACTGGAAATGCAGGTTTATGAGTTACATGGTAAGGAGTGCCACCCAGGTATGGTACAGAGAGAACTGACATCAGTCAGAGAAGCCTGTGTGCTAGTCTGTAGTTGGTTTTTCTAGAAAATAATAATTTAAAAAACAAACTGTAGTCTAAAACAGGGCAGTAAAGTGGCCAACTTTATTTAGAGAAATCAATTAAAGAGCTTCATTTTTACTCTTTAATTTGAGTAGAGAGTAGAAAATAATCACATATTTATTTTGTAGGATCCCAAGTTGGGCATCATGAGGCGTGTCAGAAGTAATGTATTGGACCTTAAAGAGCTTGCAATCCTAGTGGGACACACAGGCAGCTAGCATACGACAGTGAATAAACACAATGTAGTGGTGTGGCAAAGGATGACAAGGGTTTGTAACCCACATTGGCCTGGACTCATAACCCTCCTATGTCAGCCTCCCAAGTGCTGGGTGTAGAAATGTGCCACACTGTATTTTGTTTACTTGTTCTAAGCTTAAGTAAGTTAATGGCTGTGTTTATTGACCTGCTTTAATTTAGTATACAGACCCAGTGACCTAAACAACACAGTTACAGAAACTGGAAATTGGAGATAAGGTGTTGTTGGCAGGCCAGGTGTCTCCTGGGGTCTCTGCCCTTGACTTGTAGACAGCGTCTTCTTATATCTTCATAGGATCTTCCCGCCATGTTTGTCTCTGTTCTAATTCTTTGTTTAAAGATATCGGTTTTATTGGACTAAGGCACAGTTTAATTTAATTAGCTATGTAAAGACTTCAGCTCCAAATATGATTGCCTTTTGAGGTGCAGCAGTTAGGACTTCTACATACGAACTAGGGATGTTGGCTGGGAATGTTTGACCCTAAGGGATTCCCAAATGATTAGAACTTCAGCTGAGTTGAAAAAGGAGTTTATCAATCTAGGATGGTTCAGGTTGAGTGGTGGAGGTGGTCAGGTGAGCAGATTTGTGTCTCTAGGACAGAAACAGGGAAAAGTCACAGTAGGTAACTAAAGAATTTTAAAAGTAGTCTGAATACAAATGTCTATAGAGACTTGAAGGCCTTTTATTAAAGATTTTGTGTTTTAGCCTCCTTTGTTTTAACTAGGATAGAGGGGACTATGACATTATTCATTCTTTTCAACTTAACAAAGCATTACATAAGATGGCTCCTGAGCTCCCTCTGCACTCCTGAGGACTACACCAGCCATCAAACTTCTCTCTCCATCAAGATATTTAACACATTAAAATCAGCCTTGGGGGTTTCCTTATTACTAGACAGTGGGGCTTTATTTATCTTGAGTACCCATGTGTTCAGATACATTTAACCATGCCTTGCACATGGAGACAGCCAGTAAGCAAGCTGCTTCTGTGGAAGAGATTGTGCGCTGGTACAGTAATGAAAGCCTTGCTTGAGGAATCTCACATATGAAGGATAAGCATGAAAGGCAGGGCAGGAAGCAGGCAGCATGCAGAAATATGCCAGAACAGAAACTGACTGGTTGAAAAAGAAATTTATTGTAAGAAATACTTGATTATTCTTGAGGTTTGAGGAAAATCTTTGGAAAAAATAAAAAAAAACCTTGAACCACAAAGGACAAAACCAAACCACTTGCAGGAATGTATGAGTCAGGCACTAGCACGTTGAATTTTCAGTCCACACTAAGATCAATCCATCAGTTCCACTCAGCTATTGCCCTTGTATTGTCATGAACTGTAGCCTAGGGAGAAAGTTTCTAGTTGGCTTGGTATTCAGTAGTGTCTACAACCGTCAGCTTGCACTTGCTAGGCACAAGTGTTCTCTCAAAGCAACACAGAAGGTCTCTGCAGAAGAAATAGCTGCTGGGTGGCCAGGACAGACCAGCAGAGGCTGCTTCTCTGCTGTATAGCTAAGAATCTCAACTGTGCTACAGTGGAGCCATCCTCTGGCTGAGGCTGACAGTCTGCTCTTTTAACCAAATTTGAACTAGAGAGACTGAAATTTGTTTAAGTGGAGTACAGTAACTTGATACCATGAAGGATCCCCTCAGCCAGTCTGGCTTTGAAACGTGAGGCACTTCAGATAATTTCTAGATGTCTGCAATGTTACCAGGTGAGTGATGATAAAACTGAAGGTCAGCGCCAGCTTCCTGTCACCATGTAGTAAAATCAAGTGGAGAGAGAAGTGAGGACTTGGGGATCGGCTGTGTGTGTAATCAAGTGTTGGATGTTCACCTGTGTCACCGGATCCCTAGAGTTCAGGATCGTGTTAGGTTTTTGTCAGCGCTCCAACATTACAAAGGAACAGTGTTCCCAGAACTTAGGTTAGTAAAGTTAAAGAAGTTAGAGAGATAATCTTTAGCTACTGAACCAGTCTCTTAAATTGAAATAGGGGAAATTGTTTTGAATACTTTCCTCCTCTCACTCCCTTTGTAGTGTCCTATTGCGTTTCTGACTATGTGCTTCTCTTTCTTATACATTTATCCCCAGATACTCTGTTCCAAAAGTACCTACCTTCCTTAAACCCCAAAGTCCTTATTCCATGTAACATAAGAATAGAAATACTTGGGTTGAATTAATTTATATTAACATACAGATGTCTCACCTCAGCATCTAGTATATCAGAGGCATTTGTGTGATGGCATGAAGTAATTTCATCGAGTCTAGCTGTGAGGAGCCTTAGGGTCCTTCTGGGAAATTGACTTAAGGTCAGGGCAAACTTCAAAAGATTTTAAGCCTGGGCTAATCAGATAACATTCATGGAAGTTCTGAGCCTTTGTCTTTAACTTCAATACCAAGGGAGTCCCAAGCCTTTCCTGATGTCACTTAATCACTCTCCCACCTCCTGGCCACTTTGACAGCCTCCTGACATGAGTGTTCTTCCATATTCTTGCCTTCTTTATCACATTGTTGTCTGCCCAGTCACAGGAATGTGAGGTGCAGGAGAACAGGAAGCCAGCCTGCAAGCTCACCTCCCACCATCAGCACCTCTATGATGCACAGTGTGCAGCGGGCTCACAAACACTCGGGAGAGGAAGAGAGAAGGAAGATGTGTACTTGCCAGGTGGGATTTGCTCTGCAGACTGAACCTTTCACAAGTTGCTTTGTTGATGTCTCTCTCGTGAGATTTCCACATGGTATGGGTAGGGCTAGCACTGAACAGGCAAGGATACTACTGCTCAGAAAGGATGAGCAGTCCTGATAAGATTGCATTCCTAAAAGATGGCAGTAGACCAAAGACTTCTCTGTGGATAGCAATCTACCATGAGCTTTTACTGTAATAATTCTCTCCATTCTCAGTTCGCCACTCCCCCCTTGAAACTCCAGGAAACAATATTAAGTAGAACTATCTCAGGCAGAGTTTGGAAAGGTATTTGTAGGGAGATCCAAGTGATGAGAAGTCAGCCTGTTTCAGAATCTGGCTTTCTAGGTGAGTTTGTCTCAGCTGCTTCTGCTCTTCAGTGGGCCTTTTTTTCCACAGCCCAGTACCTTCCAGGATTTTCTGCCATGGTTAAGTGATGGGATTTCTGCATTAATGAGTCAGGTGGATATGAGCACACTAATAGCTGTGTGGTTTGTACATGAGATTTGTTGCTGCTGTGAGTTGTAGCTAACTCATGCAGGAAAATGAGTCTGCCATATCTTAACATTCATTGAGAAAGTACACCTAGCAGCATAACTGCTGTTCTGATGGCTGAGCAGCTGAAATATCAACAGGTCAGGTCCAAAGGGTTCATCTGCACTTCCCCATCATAGTATACTGGGTTGCCAGACAACACTCAGAAGCTCTGCTTTTCCCCTTTGCTTGTTCTCTCAAGATAGTGTTTATACTTTAGTTACTAAACTCAATAAGCAGTTATACCTGCTGTAATCAAATGTAAGAATTCAAATAGTCCTAGTTTTCAGGTAGACCAGGACTGGGACCATGTTTTCAAGTACTTATAATAGAATTAAAGTGTAAAAGCAGCCCCTAAGTGAAGGTGAATCATACCACCTAGCCTTCTCTTCAGTTTCTCCAGAGACTGTAGGAACAGGTGTCACTCTTCTGCTTATGATTTCCAATGTCTTCATTTTGGTTCCCAAAGCCTTTCATCTAGATCAGCATCATGACACTTTCCAGGATGACTTTAGTTCTCTCCTGTTTGTAGTGCTGCACATAATGCCCTGTCCCTTTTTGGGTCACATTACCTTTCCTGCCTGTCTCTTTCCCCATGCTTTGGTTTATCCTCTGGGTGGCTGTCACCTATACTGCATCTCCTATGGTATCCATAGACATTTTTCTGTACCTGCATAACTGTACAGTGTCAACAGATTGTTGTGTGCTATTCCTATGCAAGACTAAACTCCAGGAACTAGGCTATGCCTGTTTTTTTTTTTTTTTCTTTTTTTTGACATCCTATGTGGCTAATTTGTACCTGTGGTTTTAGGCTGTCTTGGTGTCTTGGTTTTCCTCTCAAAAGTAGAGCCTGAAACAACAGTTTAGATATAGATGTTTGTGTGGGCAGAGATTCCAGGGGGCTCAGACAAGGAAATAGAAAGATGCAAAGGCAGGATTGATAAATTGTCAACTCGCCTGTAGAGTGTCAGAACTGAAACCCCTAGAAAAGGAGAGGCAAGGAGGGAAGCAGCCTGATTTCTCTGCCAAATCCATTTCAACAAAGGCCATCTTTTTCCCTGTCCTGACAAGGTCCTTGACTCTTCCTATTGCTCTGTAGTTACTCCATTAGGAAACCTAATGGCTCTGCCTTTACATCCAGTACCAGCCCCTGCCAAGCCATTGTGGCAGTAACCTTCTCTTTTGTCCTTTGGTTTGTTGTCTGCTGTCCACAATAAAGCCAGAAATGTTATAATTAAGACATAACTCAGGCTTATTCCTTGTGGTCTTCCCAATGCCCCACCCATTTCCTACATAGTACAATCCCTTCCCAGCTACACAGCCTTACAGTCTGACTCCTGAGATGATATTGTCCATGACTCCCAGTTCTTTTGGCTCTAGTTCTACATGACCTTAGTTCTTTCCTCTGTTGTGTTGACTTTACTTCATAATCTCCAGGCTTATGCCCTGCTCTCTTGAGGCTTCTCAAATGTACTTCCATGAGTGACTGGATAGGTAGATGGATGGATTTTAGATAGGTCGGCACTATTTGTAGGTACTAAGTGATGCCCCTCAGCAGCATTGTGTGGAAGCTGTTACTATCCCTTTTTGCTGTGCAAGGGAAAGATTGGGACTTAGGTTAACTGACTAGCCCAGAACATAGGTGACTCTGACCTCCCTGAAAAAAATTCTTTTACCACTCATCTGGATGCATAGTTGCACACAGAGCATATGTCTGTCTGTCTGAAACTGCTTTCCCAAACTCTTGCCACATTTAGTATTTTCTAACATTTTCTCTCTTGGTGCTTTATCTGTTCTTAATTGCTGGTTTCAGTCACTTGAGAAGTACCTTCCTATCCTTTGCTTCTGGTCTACTGTTTCCCTTGTGTCAACATCTCCAGAAGTTTTCACTGCTACAGACTGCCAGTGCTGGCTGAGTCAGTCCTGTGGCAATCTAAGCTCAGTGCTTTTCTGCTGACCCCTGTAAAAAATGAGATGTGTCTTTATTCAGATGCATGGTTCTTACAGTGAACTAGGAGTGAGGGAGAAATGGAAATGGAAGGAAAGGATCTAATCCAAGCTACCTGTCACTGTTAAAGAAAAGCAGGCAGGAATGAAGAGAAATCTGGTGGGTGCTAGATTCATCTCTAGTGGCAGAGCCACACCCCTGTCTGCATCTTGTATTCTATTCTTTCTGAAAACCAAAGAGCCTAGTCTCCAGGTGACCAGTAAAGGCTGCCCCTGGAGAGCTGGGGGTTGGGAATTTGTTGGCTTACATCTGGAGCTAGGTGTGGTCCTTCTTAGCATTCTAGAATAAGCCTGTCAAAGATGTATCTAGTCACTGTGGATACATTCTAATAGTAAAAATCAGTGTCTGTCTCTAGCTCTCTTTCTCTGTCCTGTCCCCGTCACCCCCACTNGGGATTCAGGGCCTTACTCTACCACTAAGCTACATCATCCTCCCAGTTCTATGACAATACTGTTAGTAGGAGTCAGTGATAGAAAACCAGACCACGAGAGGAGGTACTCATAGAGCAGAGCCCACACATCATGTCCCATGAGCAACCTGCTTTATGCTAGAGCACCGGGGAGGGAGTGGAAATCTAGACCGTCTCCTTTGATACTAAGTTAGGCCTATTCTTGCAGTCCTGACAGTTAGCTGCACATTTATTGTTTGCTGTAGAAGCTTGCACATCTAATCTTTGCCACACACTTGCAAGAAGGCACAGTTGTTACCTTACTTCACACACAGCCCTGTGTACAGAGAACATCAACTCACAGGGTAGAGCTAGCACCTCAGCCAAGTGTCTGGCCCCAAAACTCACACTCACCTTTAGGTTTGAGAAGAATATCAGTGACCCTTCAGTTCAAACTCCCTAATCAACTTTACAGTCAGGCTAAAGTTCTCTATGCTGTTGAAAATGACTAGTGAGAAAATAGCATTTAAAAAATCGCAAGCAATTAGTGTAAGAAGGAAAACAACCTTTTAATTTTCTAATGTTTCTAACCTTTATTGAACAGTCTTACCTAGTAATTAGCAAGTAATTCCTTTTCCAAGTTCATTTTAAAAAGTCTACAATCTATTATTAGTTTTGGCAGTCATGTTGCATTTAAGTATATATCTTATAAAACAAAATATAAGATAATAATAAAAACTGAAGTAGAATTATAGACTTGAGGAATTTTAACAATTCAAATTTAGTTTATTTTGTGAATAAACTAAATGTAACCAAGCATCAGATGGGTAAGGACCTTAAACGTTAAACCTCATTTTCAAGTGTCACCTATGTGTATACCTATCAAGTTTGAGCAGGCCTTTTATGGAATACAAATGCTGATGGTCTCACCTTCTGTCTTCCAGATCAATTGCAGGATGGAGGGACTGCTACATTACATCAACCCAGCACATGCCATCTCTCTGCTCAGCGCCCTCAATGAGGAGCGCCTTAAGGGACAGCTATGTGATGTACTCCTGATTGTTGGGGACCAGAAGTTCCGAGCTCATAAGAACGTCTTGGCTGCCAGCAGTGAGTACTTCCAGAGTTTATTCACGAATAAGGAGAACGAGGCACAGACTGTCTTTCAGCTGGACTTCTGTGAGCCTGATGCTTTTGACAACGTTCTGAACTACATTTACTCTTCCTCCCTTTTTGTGGAGAAGGGCAGCCTTGCTGCTGTGCAGGAACTGGGTTATAGCCTTGGTATCTCCTTCCTGACCAACATTGTTGCCAAAGCCCCTCAGGCTCCTTTTCTAGCCTGTCCCAACAGGAAAAGAGTTCCGGTGGAAGATGATGAGACCAGCTCTCAAAAGCGAAGTGTCATCGTGTGTCAGGGCAGAAGCGAAGTGCCAGGGAAAGCCAGTGGTCCAGCTGTGCAGGACCTCAGCCATGCTGCCCGGGCCTCCCCGAGTGGTGCAGTCAAGACCAGCACCAATAAGCCACATGTGGCCAAGCCACCAGAGCAGCTTCACAGCCTGTCCTTAACTGAAAAGAGTTGGCCGAAGGATAGTGCTGCGGTATATGCAAAGTCTGTGGAACAACCTGGGGCTTTGGATGATCCTAACAGGGGTAGTTTGGTTAAGAGAAATGCAGTCCTACCCTCAAAGCCTTCACAAGATAGGGAGGCCATGGACGATAAACCAGGAGTGAGCAGCCAGCTTCCCAAGGGGAAAGCTATAGAGCTGGCTCTGAAGAGACCACGGCCACCTGTTCTGTCTCTTCGTAGCTCATCAGAGACTCCATATCTCTTAAAAGAGACTAGCAAAGGAGGCAGTCAGGGGGAGGATAGGAACTTGCTCTACTACTCTAAGCTAGGCCTGGTGGTTCCATCCAGTGGGCCTGCATCTGCAAACCAGAGCATTGACAGAAGTGGCCCACTAGTGAAAAGCCTCCTCAGGCGATCACTGTCTATGGACAGCCAGGTTCCTGTCTACTCCCCCTCCATAGATTTGAAGTCATCCCAGGGATCATCCACAGCAGCAAATGAGGCATCAGGCAGTGTGTTTTGTGCATTGTCTCAAAAGTCCTCTTTAAAAGATGGCAGTGACAAAAAAACCCTGGATGACAGGCCTCAAGTGCTCCAGCCTCATCGCCTCAGGTCCTTCAGTGCATCTCAGTCAACAGACAGGGAGGGGACCTCCCCTGTGACTGAGGTGCGCATTAAGACTGAGCCTAGCAGCCCTCTGGCGGACCCCTCAGACATCATCCGGGTCACCGTGGGAGATGCAGCAACAAGTACGAGAGACCTGCCCCTCAAAACAGAGGAAGACCAGAGGGACATTAGCAGACTCCCAGCAAAAAGGAGGTTCCAGACAGACAGAAGGTCACCCTTGAAGAAAGCAAGGGCAAATGAGCATGGGCCTTCTGTCTCAGAAGAGAACTGTGAGGAGGGCAGGAGCCCTCCTTCCCTTGACAGCAACTTCCCAGATTCTGAATTAAACAGAGAGGAGTTTGGTGAGTTGGAGGGGACGAGACCAAACAAAAAATTTAAATGCAAACATTGCCTTAAGATTTTTAGATCAACTGCGGGTCTTCACCGCCATGTTAACATGTACCATAACCCAGAGAAGCCTTACGCTTGTGACATCTGTCACAAGAGGTTTCATACCAACTTCAAAGTGTGGACACACTGTCAGACCCAACACGGCATAGTGAAGAATCCATCGCCAGCCTCTAGTTCCCATGCAGTTTTGGATGAGAAATTCCAAAGAAAACTGATTGACATAGTGAGAGAGAGGGAGATTAAGAAGGCCTTGATCATTAAGCTGAGGCGCAGCAAGCCTGGCTTCCAGGGACAGAGTAGCTCCCCAGCACAGCAAGTCATCAAGAGGAACTTGCGCTCCCGAGCCAAAGGGGCCTACATTTGTGCCTACTGTGGCAAGGCATACCGCTTTCTCTCTCAGTATAAGCAGCACATAAAGATGCACCCGGGAGAGAGGCCCCTCGGAGTGAGCAGAGCTGCTAAGCCGAAAGAGCAGGCTCTGGCATGCGCGGTAGAGAGCAAGGAGGTTTACCCGTGCCGCCTCTGTAATGCTAAGCTCTCTTCTCTTCTAGAGCAAGGCAACCACGAGCGCTTGTGCCGGAATGCCACCGTTTGCCCTTACTGCAGCCTCAGGTTCTTCTCCCCAGCGCTGAAGCAGGAGCATGAAAACAGGTGTGAGTACAAAAAGCTGACCTGCCTGGAGTGCATGCGTACCTTCAAGTCTTCCTTCAGCATCTGGCGGCACCAGGTGGAAGTGCACAACCAGAACAACATGGCTTTGGCAGAAAACATTTCCCTGCCTACCCTGGACCACAATGGTGAAGTGGCAGCTGCTTCCAGGCCTCAGTCTGAGCCTAGCAAGGTAAACCATGTGACTGCTCCAAAAGAGGACACAGTGTTTAGTGACTCTTCAGAGCAAGTGAACTTCGATTCCGAAGATTCCTCCTGCCTCCCTGAAGACTTGAGTCTTTCAAAGCAACTGAAAGTCCAAGTCAAAGAGGAACCTGTGGAGGAGGCTGAGGAGGAGACTCCTGAGGCCAGTGCAGCTCCCAGGGAGGCTGGTCCCAGCAAGGAGGCTGGTCTGTGGCCCTGTGAGAAATGTGGGAAGATGTTCACAGCACACAAGCAGCTAGAACGACACCAGGAGTTGCTGTGTTCCGTGAAGCCCTTCATCTGCCATGTGTGCCACAAAGCCTTCCGTACCAACTTCCGGCTCTGGAGTCACTTCCAGTCCCACATGTCTCAGGCCACAGAGGAGCCTGCACAGAAAGAGGTTGAGGTGTGTCCTGTGCCCACAAATTCTCCCTCACCACCACCTCTGCCACCTCCCCCGCCCTTGCCTAAGATCCAGCCCCTGGAGCCCGACAGCCCCACAGGCCTTCCTGAGACTCCGACCCCTGCCACAGAGAAACTGTTTGCACCCCAGGAGTCAGACACCCTCTTCTACCACGCCCCTCCCCTTTCAGCAATCACATTTAAAAGACAGTTCATGTGCAAGCTCTGCCATAGGACATTCAAGACCGCTTTCAGTCTTTGGAGTCATGAGCAGACACACAATTAAATGACCTACCCTCTCTCCTGTCACAGAACAGCAGCCCCTGGCTTGTGAACTGTGTCCTAAGACAACTTTAAAAAAATAATAATAATAATAAAGTTTGGAAACTGTTATGTTTGAATTTAGATTTGGGATAAATTGATGTTGGCTAGGAATGTTCTAACAACTTCAGAAACAAACTCTGAAATATTGTGCTTCTGGACCTCAGCCAGCAGGGCTTTGATTCTGTTACTGTTGAAGTTTAGTTAATGTTGCTGAACTGCATGGTTCCTCATTCCAAGGTGTCGCTATAATCACTTGACTGAGGTTTTTGGTTTTGTTTTCTGGGTAGCGGGATACTAGGGTATTGTTGGGTTTTTGGTTTGGGTTTTTTTAATTTATTATTTTGGACACCTAAGTTTGAGGTAGCCCTTAGCCATGTTTGTAAGGCCAAAAACATACAAGGAAGAAAGGGAGTTGTTTGCAGTATTGAGTCAGATTTTAGAATACCTTAGCAATAAGAAAAAACAAACCCCAACTTTAATAAATTATCCTAACACTTGATAAGACAAAAATTTGGTATTTCGTGGTCCTATGAAACTTTTTTTTATGGAAATTGCGAGAATTTAAATCAGCAATAGTCACACTTAGTTTTTTTTTAATAAAATAAGCTGTCAGTCACTTTGTATAATCAGTGATGGTCACATGCTAAGGAAGGCAAAGAAATGGAAGCCTGTTTGTGGAGTGCTCAGCAGTCAGCAGCAACAGATTAGTGTGAAAACCACTGAACTCTGGTATGCCGTCTGCACCACAGCGGTTTACAGCTGGCGCTCAGGAACTGACGGTGTTTGGTCTCTGCCAGCTTGAAACTCGGGTGTCGCTGGGATAAGCAGTGTTAGCATGAGGTTAGCACAACACAGCCTCACCACATCCTAGACCACCATTCCTTCTAGGGCCTTCAGAGATTAGAAGTGCCACGTTGTAGCTTCCATGTGCTCTCCAAGAACTGTGTGCACAACATAAACATTTCTGCCTGTCTGATGTGAGGACTTCTGTGGGAGTATTGACTTGGATAGCAGTGAGAAGTCACTCTCTGACATGCAAATGTGTATTGAAACACTAGCAAAGGTCCAAAATTAGTTTTTGCAACTTGATTTGGTACTTAGGGTTTGAGCTTTTTTTCTGTTCCATGTAGGTTGTAATTAAAACCCTCTTCATGGGCAATATCCAAAGTTCAGTGGAGTATTTCAAAAGGCAAACTTTTGATTTCACTCCTTTGAGGGAGGAACACACCTGGAACGAAAATTAGGGGAGGACAAATTCCCTATTCACTTTTGCTGTATGCTGTTTCTTCATATTTTCAAGGTGTGCTCTAGCAGAGACACCTGCTGTCTGCCCACCAGCATCCTACACCTATGGTAGCAAACATTTTTATAAAATATTCATTGACTTTATATATTCTAGAAGCTGTATGTGGAATTTTGACCTTTATCTTTTCACTTGAAATGGCTATTGAAAATCCATAAATATGTCTGCATTTCCTATTTTGTTCCTTAAATTTTCAGAAAAGGGAAATAAAATTAGGTTGCAGTTCCTGATTCTTGCCATCTGCTTTTTTGAACTATGCATTTTAAAGATGAACTAAAAGTGTCCACCTTTAATGAATGAAGCTAGTGCCAGGCTAGGTAGCTGTCCATTGAACTCATTCCATGTGGTGAGTGTCTGGTCTCTCCCTCTAAGCACCTTGGAATGTCACTTTTTAAGACCATCTCCCTGCATGGTCATGTCCTGTGTAGCTACAGAGCGATAATCTCCAAACCTGGCATTGCTAGTACGGTGCCCCAGGACTTGAACCTATGCTACATTTTTGAAAATTTATAAAATAACATTGTTGTAAAAAAAAATAAAATAAAAGAAGTATTTTTGATCTAAATGTAGGGTCTGCATATCTGTTAGGTTTTACAAATTACCAGTGTTTGTCACCTTTTTTGTTTAGAATAAAACATAAGATTTCAAATAAAATTTTGAACCAAAAACATTTATAATACAGTTGTGGTTTTTCTATTGCTTTTTATACTGTATCTTAAAGGACGTCAGACTGAAAGAGTTTATTTTGGTGTCAAAACTATCCTTCCATTCATGTAACTATTTTAAATGCTAAGAAACAAAATAATGAAAGACATTAATCACTGAATTCAGTAAACAATTTTTAGAGGATGTTTATCTCAGCCAACAGGCAGATATTTGGTGTTCAATAAATAGGTCTTTCACCATTGTAAATCTTTAGATAGTAAAGATATTCTTGTAAATGTTTTTCTGATTATAATTAGTTTTTGCAAGTATGGAAAGCACATTGTTTCTTGTAATTATTTAAGATGCCTGCTTTTTTATGCAGTTGTGAAAAGAATGTAAACTGTTTTAATATATTCTTTGTTAACCTGAGAACTTGTTATTGAATTGTTTTTCTTTATGTGGGGAGGATTGAGTACATTGAAAACATGTTTTTCCCATTCAAGAGTAAGAAATTAAGCTAACAGATCCTTACATATCAGGGTTGGTATTTCCGGGCTGCTGAGCAAATTCTACCTTTAAAACTAGTTCCTTCATCTGCGGTTCTGCCAGATGTATAGCTGACCAGGACTGTGTATGTGTTCTGCTTTTCTGTTTCAGAATGTGTTCTTCTATTTGAAAAGATTGCCTGGAACTCAGTCATTTACCTACCACCTGAACCTACATGTAGCCTGTGCTGTCGCTAATGACAGTGGTGACTGAGATGGTAAGATGGGCCCTCTCCTTTTGACAGAGGCCTGAACACCGCCTTCCCAGGCCTGGTGGCCAGAAGGCAGGCCTGAAGCTGGACTGTGTTTCCAGTAGTTGGACTCTCATGGATGTGTGTGTGTGTGTGTGTGAAGTCGGTGCATTTCCGTAGTACAAAATGAGTAGCTTTCATTCCTTCAGATTTCTTTATAAATCTTATATATTAACCTTAGCTTAGAAATTCAAACTCAGTTTGTTAATTTCTAATATCTGATTGGTGGTTTGGGGGTAGTTGTGAAATGCATTAATGACTTAAAGCCAGTGTATACTCTTTTTAAGTGTTCTTTAAAAATAGATTTCAATTTGGGTGTGGTGGTATGTATCTATCATCACTGTATTCTGTTTGGGAAGCTGAGCCCAGGAGTAGCATAGAGAGACTGTCTCCGAAAAACTAGTCAAAGTATTCAAGTAGGTTTCCCTTGCTGTAGCTTTAGCACTTTAAGACATTGGATATTTTCACGACTTTTTTTTTTTTNGCAAGCTCTTCAGAGCCCTCTGTGAGGACTCCAGTTGGGAAGAAGACCACTGGGGACTTTTCTCTGGGTCAGGGAGCTAAACTGGGGTTCAGATTCTAGAAAAGAAAGAAAAGAAAGGAAAGTTCGTGTCTGATGTTTTAAAGTTTCCTTTTAGAGACAGACTTTGGGAATCCAAAGTATTTTCCTATAAATCTTTAAAATAATTGGATTCCACATTCTCGGATCATTAGTGTATGCTGCCTGAGTCTCCACATTCATGATTAATATTGAGTCTCAGAAGGTGGCCATTTATTTATAGCTGGCTTTAATCCAAACTGCCCTGAGAGCAGTTTTTCATCAAATTCTATTTAACTGAAAGTAAGCAGGTTTTATAATTGTATACAAATTTTGTTGTCACATGCCCTTACAGAATAGACTGCTTGGGTTTGTTTGTTTTTTTTTTAAGAAATAATCTTTTGGGAACTGAAAATGCATAGATGCATAGTAAGATAGGAATGTAACAATGCTCCATTGCTTATACTACCCAATTCTGTAATCTTTCCTTTGTTTAATGGTATCAACAATGGATGGGTCAGTAAATTCTGTACTGTGCTCTGCTCTGAGTTGTGATACTGGTATCCTTTGTACATTGAAAATCACCAGTGGTGTTGGTGATGGTGAAGGGAGATTCTTCTGTCAGGATGATGGAGCAGCACTGGAGAGTTTGGGAATACTTGATTTCCTTATCCCATCCCCACCCCTATTCCAAGTTGACTGTGATGTTAAGTTGCTAGAGCTCTCAGTTGTGTGGGGCACCACAGTATGTAAACATTAAGACTAGATGCATGGGCATCTGTGCCTGTCTGGTTTGTATTATTCCTACTCAGATTCAGTCTGAAACCACGGTTTTCTTTACTTTCACAAGGGTGATCTTGCGTTAGCAAGGAGGGTGTAAATACATGACAGCACCTGAGCACCCATCACGTTTGAACAGAACAGTTGATAAGCTAGTCACATTTCCTGATTATAGCACTTTTGCTGAAGGAAGTCTTACAGTCAGTGGTTACCTGCCCACTGGGGCGTGGCCTCTTATACTATACATGCTGATGTAGAGCAGGGGTTCAGCCTCTTTTTTCCAACCTCTCTGTTTCAGTTGCGGATTTTGGTTTCTGATCTCTGTTCAAGCAGAGGATTCTGATTTGTGAGTCTACCCCTAAATAAATAACCATGTATTTCTCAATTCTGAGTTAGTGTGGGATTTCTTTTAAGCATCCTTCACACTTCTTACTGTAATGAGGCTCATTCATCACAGGGATTTAGTCCTACTTTATTTTTGCAAATACCTGGCTGTGGGTATGTCACCAAAGTAACAGAAAGGGCAGAGAGAACAGGCAAACTCCTCCACTGATGGATGGAGCTGCTTGCATCCCCTCCAGTGTCTTTGCTTCCCTTGCCAGCATCCAAAGCTAGTCTGTGTTGGGTGCATGTGCCTAGATTTTTCTCAGCATACCACACCAGGGACCAAGGATGCCATTTGTTAACTTCTTTCCTCCCCCTGCTTACCCAGCTGTTCAACATAGAATCATTCCTCTTGCCAGCCATCAGCTTTCTGGGTTTAGATTTGTTGCTCTCCAGCATCCTCCACAGACCTCATCACACACAAAATCTCTTAAGTGCCATACTGTCAAAACCCATGTCCAATGTCTAATGGTTTCACAGAAAGAGACCACATTTTATCTTGGTTTCTTATGGACATGGGCTATAGGGGCCAGGAGAGCCAGGAGGGCCAGGAGTACTACTCATGCAGTGTTGTGGGAGCTCCTTCCGCTCCTTCAGCCAATAGCCGCTGAGATACCA
>LOEQ01001716.1:227201-267819 GCA_001685075.1 Bramus lutescens | reverse complement strand
TCTTTATTAACCAATGAAAGTAACACATAGATAGATGACCCTCCTACATCACTCTTGGAAAAAGATTTTTGGATACAAAGACTACAAACTTGGTGACATCTGTCTTGATACCTAGAATAGGTGCCCAGTCATCAGAGCTGGACCTTTACCCAGGGTCAGCATGCAAGCTGTGTGTCCTCGTATGTAGGCGTAAACACCATCCCACCATGAAGCTGCTGTCACTGACCCCCATCTGATTTGGTGTCAGAAGCCTGGCTTCAACAAGAACACTGAGTTGCCTGAGCTGATGGCAGTCTTGTCCTCTTTCTCTGTGGGGTGCTATTGGGTGTTCTGGTTAATGATCTGTAGGAGGTGAACACTAGTGGCCCAGAGTCAGTGACCCGCCCTTCTGTGAATTTTGGATGTTTTATTTCCTGTCATTTCTTGGTTGGCTTCGTAAGATATGATCATGTTCTCAGGGTTCTTTGTACCTAGAGGATTGACTAGAAAGAAGAGGAAGCCCCTCAGCACTGGGCTTGGTTGGGCAAGTGACTTCCCGTGGAATTAATGGCAGGTGAAGCCTCTCACCTGTAACCCTGGCCTTTGTGGTTGGGGAGGACATTGGGGGAGAAGCTGGAAAGACGCTGGCTTGTTTGCATGGTCCTGTCTGCTCTCTACTCTTTGCCAAATTCAGCCATTTATCCCCAGAGAGCCCCTGCCTAAAAGTGCCAGTACTGTATTAGGTTCAAGCTCAAAGTAACTGGTGGCTCCTGCTGAGGTTTTGTGTGCACTTTTGCACAGGAATTGGTGTTGGAGTATATCTCTTGGCATAGTCTTTGTTTTAGTTGGTTGGCAGTTGCCAGGGAATGCTGCTTGATTGAATTCAAATAGGGGGTTTTGCGGCAGAGGTTATTTACCTCTCTACCACACCCCAGTGTCTTGGGCTTTTGCTTTTGCTACAGTTATGTTATGCAGGGAACAGATGCTGGCATTTATACTAGTAAGAGCCTGACCCCAGCGGCCAACCCTGCTGGAGTTTCTCCCTGCTCTCCCCTGCCTTTGAATGCCACTAATCCCTGATTAGGGCTGACATTCCCAGACTGCTTTAGGCATAGATAGCCATAGTTTAGAGGTCCCCTACCCCTACTCTTTCCTGAAATTTCTTTGCCCTAGCCAGAGTGACAACTCATATTTGGAAGTCAACCAATACTTGATCTGTCACTGGTGGAGTGGAATGGAGAGACACTAGTAATATTTGATCATATCCAGCATCTTCCAAGACAAGGGAAACTTTCTACCAAGTGGGAAGGAACAGTAACCTGTCCCATTCTAGGTTTTACCCTAGATTTGTATTTGTGTGTGTCATGTGTGTGCAGTTGCACATGAACTAGCATGTGTACATATGGTGACCAGAAGACAACCTACCACCTCAAAGACACTATTCACTTTGGTGTTTTTTTTTGTTTTTGTTTTAGTTATGTGTACAGCATTCCTTCCATGTGTGCCCGCATGCCAGAAGGGGGCACCAGATCTCTTTATAGATGGCTGTGAACCACCATGTGGTTGCTGGGAATTGAACTCAGGACCTCTAGAAGAGCAGTCAGTGCTCTTAACCACTGAGCCATCTCTCCAACCCTTCACTTTATTTTTTTGAGACAGAGTCTCTGATTGGCTTGGAGATTACTGAATTGGTTAGGCTGGCTGGCCAGCAAGCCCCAGGAATCCACCAGTCTCCACCTCTACAGTGCTGGGATCATAGCCACCCTCATCCTCCACACCTAACTAGTTCCCTGGGTTCTAGGAATCAAACTCAGATCCACGTGCTTACACAGCAAGCATTTTCTTACTGAGCTATCGTCCCAACCTCATCATAACTTTTAAAATGGAAAGGAACTCTAAACTTTTCTGCCCAAACCCCTCCCCTAGAAGTAAGGAGCTGAAACCAGGCTATCTCAGGGTCAGCCTGGACCCTGGTCTGGCTTCTTCATGGTCCTGTCTCAGCTACAGCAATGCCTTGTGGGAAATGAACTCATCCCTGAGCCCCAACTGTTTCTTCTGAATGAGGTCCAGTGAGGAGGGCCTGAGTGATGTAGCCAAATTTCTGTGATGCAAGGGCTAAGCCGTGACTCGTGGTGGCTTCTTTGTGCTCTTATAAGTGTAGCTAGGTGAGTTCCAACCCAGCAATAGTTTATAGGATGATTAGTTGGGTGGGAAAGAGGGGAAGCTATCATGTCCCAGAAGCTGGTCAGCAGTTTTCCAGTGTGTAGGGATTATGGGAGTCATTGGAAATACCCTTGCCTGCTTCTGTATCACAGTACCACATTCACAAGAAGGACTTGGGTTAGCTGAAGAGTAGAGAATAGGAAATACTTTCCTCCCCTTGGGTGAGAAGCCACTGTGCACACCTGTCTCTAAGCCATTTGTCAGCCAGAGTTTTGCTGTGCCCAGCAGCACATCCAGTTAGTGGTTTTAATGTTAAGTCTCGCTTCTTCACCAAGTCTAATATTACAAAAACCCACACTATTGATGGGGCTGATGGAGCCAGAGGACCCAGAAAGTCTTGTATTATCTGAAGGTGGCTGCTCAGGGTAACGCTTTGGCTGACCTGCAGTCACATGAACACTTTGGCTTGTGGTAATAATCAGTTACATCAGTGATGACCCATTCTCCTACACCACCCAAGATTACCTACCATTGCTGTTTCACAGCTCTGGCTTGGGATGCCATTATGTTGGTGGCAGGTGGCCTCAGTTGTGGCTGCAGGGCTTCCCTTCCAGCCTGATGCTCTGTGGAGCTGGTCTCAGCCCATGTTCTGCTGCTGATGTTTTCTCCGGTGTTTTCTCCCTGCTCTCAACTGGCAGTGGTCCTAGATTAGGAAGGTTCTCAGATCTGTTCTGTAATCCTTCAATCCATGGTTTCTTCCAAGGAATGCTCTAACACAAGTAAGATGTCAGTTTAGTCTTTAGAGGATGGGTAGTCAGGGTGAACTTAGAACATGTTCTGAGTAGCAGTGGCTTCTTTGAGATTCTGTAACTTGCATGTAAATAATAGCCAGTAACTACAGTCTTCCCATCACCTAAGGACTTTTGAGTTGTGCTTACAAAAACCCACTGATAGTGAGACTCTGACAGTCACTCCAAGTAAGGGCCCTGGGTCATCTTGTTCTTTCCACTGAGAAGAAAAATGGGCTTGGGGCAACTCAGACACTCAGGCTTCTTCCCAGTTCAAGGGTCTTCTCACAGGACATCCCAGAGTTCTTTATGTGTGCATCTCTTTTCTCCTTACTTAACTTCTTGAAATCGCAGAAGTGCCTGAGTCCTCCTCTTCTGTAAAGATGCTGCCCCACCCCACACACTCCGCAGTCTGCACTTATTCCCCTCTTGGTCACTTGTGCCTCCAACTGCTCTCTGCATTGTGAGCATAGCAGAACTTGGGTCTGTCCACACAGGTGGATTTTGTGCCTAGCTCAGAAGTGTCTGGGAGCAAACCCTGTGCACGAATGGTGTAATAGCAGGCATGGTAGGAGAAGACAGTCACCATGATGTCTGGATGCAGGCCTTAGACTTGGGAGCCAAAAGGCCCCAAGAAGAACAACAGGCTGTTTAATGTGCTCTGTTGTAGCATTCTGAAGAACAGAAATGGAAAGGAAGCTAGCCCGTGACTGTGCAGATCTCCATTGTGAAGCCCAGGACAAGTGCCAGTGGAGCTGATCTTTGTACTCGGCTGTGCTCCCAAAAGACAGGAATTCAGGAAAGAGTGGGTGTCTTATCCACACCAACCAAAATCACCCAACGCTAACTCCATCCCACTTATGGTGGCTGAGGAGGAAAAAGGGCTCCTCAAACATATGGAAGATAGGTGTGAGGCACTGTTGGAGTTTGAATCCCAACTCTGTACTCACTAGCTATGTGATCTTGGACAAGTCTGGTTTCTCTTTATTTCTGCAGAAGGGAGTGGCATAGAGATCTGTGAGCTTGTATGAGGCTGTGAACAATGCCTGGCATATCGAGGGTCAGGGCTGCTCTTTTGTAAGCTCTCACTTGAGAGCTAGCTGTTTGACTTGATTTTGGATTTGTAGAAAAGTTGGAAAAATAATTGAGTTTCTATGTGTTTCTCACCCAGCCTCCCATAACTATCACTCAATGATTAGAGCAGAATTACTGTTGGTAACTTAAAACTGGAGAAATTAGTTAGAATAAGGGGTTAACAGTATAACTACAACTTTGTATAGAACAAGGTGTTAACCTGGGCACAGTTACATTACCAACTGGAACTACTGTAGCTACAATGAAAAACAAAGTGAAATTAACATTGTAACAGTATAAGGCATTAACATTATCACAATCCCTTTAATAAGAAAATATAATATTCCTTAATCTCAGCAGCTTCCTCTGTGCATCATCTTATTGCTCAAGGTCCCCGCAGGTCTCCTATGACCCTTAATTGGTACTTCTTAGCCTCCCACAGTCTGGAATGGTTTCCCATTCTATCTTCTTATTTATGAACTTAATAAAATGGAGTCTTGTTGATTGTTATTTTGCTGAGTATCTGTTCGCTTTTCCTTGCTGTTGTGTTGAGGCTGTACATACAGAAACAGTACCCCATGACTGTTTAGTATTGAGGAGTTCATGGTATTGATGTAACTTGCACTGGGAAGGTGGGTCCTGTGAGATGCTTTTGTGCCTTATGTCTCCACATGTGGTTGTAGTTACCATGACTTGGGAGATGGATGCTTCTGCTCTAAATTTAGTGTCCTTAGTGTGGCTTACCACCAACAGTTGCCTCCATGGTGTTTCCTTAATAGTGACTTGCTATTTCTTCCTTTATGTTAGTAACTGAACCTCTACTGAGGGAGGCAATGGTCACTGCTTCATGTATATTTAACTGGTTGTATACATCGCTGTGGATTGTGCTTTGTTTGTTCTTTATATTGTTCTGTGGGTCCTAACCCTGTACCATTACTGTTACTTTGCTGCCTAAATTGCTGTTGTTTTTTTCTAGCCAGCTGTGTTCTTCATCTGTCCACATTTGTGTTTCTTTTCTTGCTTTATGGTTCCACAAGGCTGTGAGTGTGTGTGTGTGTGTGTGTGTGTGTGTGTGTATTTTGCTCATCTTGTATTTTCTCTTCCTCTGACCCTGGAAACTTCAGTTCCATTTATTGGAAAAAGATTTAGAGTTGAGCATGTAGAGTTTGGGTATGCATACCACTGCTCAGCTCTGGGTATTTTAGACCCTTCCAGTGGACAGAGCTTCAGCAGAGCTGTGGGCATGAAAACATGTGTTTTTTTCATGTCTATCAGTGTTTGACTTCTAAGTCATGAGTGCATATCAGTACTCTGCTTTTTAGTTCAGCAGCAGGGTTCATCTTAGTCTCCTCTCTTTTGTTGTGTGGATGTATGAGTCCCCAGCCCTCATGTGTGTGTTTGTGTGTGCCAATGGAGAATCTCACGTGTCACTCTTCAGATGCCATCTACTTTGTTTTTGAGACAGAATCTATCATTGGCCTGGAACTTATTGTCAGCCTTCAGTATCTTCCTGTGTCTGTTAGCCCGACCTCTCCTACTGGGATTGCGAGCTTAGGCACTAGGGATGCAATTCCAGTATTCAGTTTGCACAGCAAGTGCTTTGCTCTCTGAGATATCAGTCCCTTCTTCACTTTTAGGTATTTTTTTGCTTGGTCAGTTATGTTATCATATTGCTAAACCACCCATTGCTAACCCTGTAGAAACACCTGTGCTGGATTACAGGTTCTGCGCATAGTGAGGATGGTCTTCTGAATGTTATTAATATCCATCCTCCTACTCACTTTGAGTGGTAATGTAGTTCATGTGTCATGTTAGGCTTCCTTGTGTTTGTTTTTCTGTCTAGTTTCTTCCACATCTTTGTTTAAATGTGCTTGTAGCTAAGCTTGATGACTTGAGTTCAGTCACTGGAACCCACTTTGTGGAAGAGAATTAACCCTTTCAGGTTGTCCTCTGACCTCCACATGCATTCTGAGGCATGCACATACCCTCACCTACACTATATGTGTGTGTGTGTGTGTGTGTGTGTGTGTGTGTGTGAAAATAAAATACTAAGGAAAAAAATCAAACTGGAGAGAAGACTCAAGGGTGAAGATGCTTACCACCAAGCATGATGCCCAGAGTTCAACCCCTGGAACTCACATGGAGGACTTCTCCAAATGCGCTAAATATTAAAATTAACCACCCCTCTTCCCAGGGTCTTGGGATGTTACTGTTGCCACATGCAGTATTCCTATTTGAAATTCTTGGACAAGATGTGTTCTTGATGTCTGATTCTGAAATATTTTCATGTGCATACTTAGATAACTTGGGGATGGGATCTGAGCCTAAATGTGAACTTCTCTGTTTCATATGTACTTTAAAGAGTGTGCATGGTGTCCAGGCCAGCAAATACTGAAGGTAATTTGACATAGATTTTAAACAGTCCTGTGCTTGAAACAAAGCTTTATGGTGTGGAGTTTTCCACTTGTGGCCCTGTGACTGAGCGTCTACTTCAATCAGTCTATTCTGGATTTTCCCCTCATTGCCCAGAGCCACAGTTTTAATCACAGAGGCTCTGTAGCTTGGGTCAGGGTTCAGGGTCACCCACCTCACTTCTCAGTTTGTTTGTTTGTTGTGTCAATATATATGTTTGTAAGGGTATGTGTGTGAATGTGTAGTTTCTACATGAGATTTTCCTCGTGTGTGTTCACAGTCTTTTTTTGTTCGGGCCAGATGACTGTGGACTGCTGTTTCTAGTCTTTGGCAGAATGTCAGCAGTGCAGGAATTGGTTGAAAGCTGTGGGCTCACTCTACTCCAGAGTCCGCAGGAGGTGGGTAGATTATAGGTAGAAAGGTAGTCTTTCCCATCCTTGTTTTAACTTACAATGTATGTCCTTTATAAGGGCATACCTTGACATTAAAGATATTTTCAAAGTTTTGCCCAGAAGGCACCACAAGAAGGAGTATCCACCCTACCTGCCCTGCTGTGGCTCTGGGGCAGCATCTGTGTCTAGGTGGAAGGAAGGCATCCCTGTGCTTCTCGGCTTCTCTGGGATGCTCTGTTCTGCTGGCTTACCTCAGCATCTCAGCACCCTGCTAATGGCACCTGCTTGTCATTGGCCTCTGTGCCACAAGCTCAATTCATAGTGCAGTGGTTTCAGCAAGTTCAATAGGGTCCTTAGCCACCTGCTCCCACCAAAGCCAGTTCAAACCCCAGACTCAGCCAGCACAGCCTGGATGGAGATGGTGACTTCATCCCTCCTGCAATCTATATTTTACCACTTCTCATGATTTTTAAGGAGTGAGGTAGGTGCTGTTAGCACAGGGTAGGGTTCTAAATTCTATATAAAAATGAACTATGTATTTTATGCTTGACTTTGATCTCTGGGAAATCTTTTTTTTCCTTTTATTTTATGTGCATTGGTGTGAAGGTGTCAGATCCCCTACAATCCATCTTTAGACACTTGTGAGCTGCCATGTGGGTGCTGGGAATTGAACCTGGGTCCTCTGGAAGAGCAGTCAGTACTCTTAACCACTGAGCCATCTCTCCAGCCCCTGATCTCTGGGAATTCTTAAGAAATAGGGAGAGAGTTATGTCACTGTTCTTCTGCACTAGGCCTGCCTGAGCACCTTTGGTCCTATTACATGTCAGTTCTGTCTCCTGTCTTTCCTCATACCCATATAAGTAACTAGCTCACTGCCATGGAGTCCTGACTTAAAGGACACACATAGGGTAGCAGCTTCTTGCCCCTCAGTCAGAACTTTAGACAGGAAAGGCTATCTAACAGGAAAAGCTAAAGAAGGTTTCAATCTAAGGGCATCTTGGTATGTAAGCTGGAACTTTCCAGAAATCTCATTTTAAAGAGGATAGTCCTCGGCTTGCTGTCTAAACCCATATTTACTTTTATAAAGTATTGATTTTACTGCCTTATAGTCAATATACAACACACACACACACACACACACACACACACTCAAACCAGGAGAAGATGAGCTGTGTGTTTTGGAGATTTGAAAAAAAACAAAAAACAAAACAGAGTCTCATGTAGCTCAGGCTGCCATTAAACTGAATATATAGCCAAGAATGTCCTTGAACTTTGGGTCTTTCTGCCTCCAGCTCTTTTGTGCTAGGATTTCAGAGATGTAGCACCGTGCCAAAGAATCTAAAGTTTCATGTATGCTGGATAAGATATAGCAAGCTGAGCTATAACACCAGCCCTCACTTGGAAATTTTTAACTTGCAAGACTCCTCCACCCCAGAGAAAAGGAGAGTTGGCTCATTGAATAAACCGCTTGCTGTACAAGCATGAGGATCTGAGTTTGAGTCCCCAAAACCCATATAAAAATCATGTGTGGTAGCATGTGTCTTTATAATCTTAGAGTGAGATAAGGGGCAGGAGAATGTCCGGAAGTTCATTGGCAGCCAGCCTGGTGCATGTAGACTGTCTCAAACAAGGATGGACAAAGGTTAGGACTGACAATTCGGACTGTGACCGGAATGTGCATGCATTCACATACACAAATGTTTACATAAACACATAATAAACATACATACCCAAAGAGAAGTAAGTAAAAAATAACAGAGACACAGCCTTCACTGGAGAATGCGTGGCGCTCCAGTGGCTGAGGAGCCAGGCAGCTCTGGAGGACTGTGAGGCAAAGACTGAGGACATAGCCAGCAGACAGGGTCCTTTCCAGCCAGCAGTATTCTGTGTCATTTACATCCCAGAGAGATACCAGGCCCTGGGTTTATGCCCAGCAGTGGAAGAGGAGAAGGGAGATGGCACTTCAAGTAGAAGTGCCTCTACAACTTCATAAAGCAGGAGAGGTAATTCCCTCCATCCAGAGAAGAGCACTTCCTTAGTAAGGAGACATAGCTGACTTACAGCCTCCCCTGGGGCTGCACTTCTTCCCCATCCTGAGTCTTGGGACTCAGCATGATGCTTCATTGCGTTATCTTTGAGTCACTTGTCCTCTCCATCCATCCCTCATCACAGGGTTCTGCTTGCCCAAGTGCTGGGCAAGTCCAACATTGGCTGGTTCTCAAGGGTGTAAACCTACTGATATTTAACCATTGCTAGCATGTTCTGTTACAGAGTTTGTTTTTGTTTAATTTTGTAGCAAGTGTATATTTGAGAATAAACAAAACCCAAGGTTTATTTATGCATTTCCCCTCACATAGCTTCTCTCTTCCAGGGCCCACTGCATCTCTCTTTCCAGCAGAACCCACAGCCCCAGTCCTTGCAGCTGACAGTTAGAGAAGTCTCCAGTGTGGTCAAGTCAAACCAGGAGAAGGTAAGCTGGGTGTTTGAACTACGCCATCTTTCCCTGCGTGCTGAGTGAATGCCAAGCTGGAGGTGAGTTGAGTGCTTCAGAATTACTAAAAATACAGAACTATTATTCTGGGGAGAAATGGTCAGCCTATTATTAGATAAATGGATTTTTTTTAAAAAGTCTGCACATAAGAGAATATCAGTTAGCAACGAGATGGACAGAAGCACAAACACGTGTGTATACCGTCAGTGAGCCTGGAAAACATGTTCAATAGGGAACATGATTGCCTAGCATGCATGAAGCCCTGCGTTTCATCCCTAGCATATAAATTAGGTATGGTACTGCATACCTGTAATCCTGATACTCAGAAAGTCGGAGCAGGAAGATCAGAAGTTCAAGGTCATCCTCACCTACATAGTAAGTTCCCAAGCCGAACTGGGCTCCGGGGGCTCCGTAAGACCTTGTCTCAAAAGAAAACAAACGTCATGCCACATGCATCCCTGTGTTGTGTGATTCCATTTATCTGAAATGCCCACAACAGATAAACCAGCTAATAGAGCCCGGCAGGAGATGCCAGGACCTGGGTGTGGAATGACCTGGTGGGCACTGGCGTGGTTCCCAAGAGGCAGAGGGTTTGTTGGTGGTGATTGCTGCCCAGCTACAAATGTGTTGAAAGCATTTGACTGCATATTCTAAAAGGCCAAATTCTATGGCCTCTCAGTAAAGCTTGTGTGTGTGCATGCTTGCGTGCATATGCCTGTGTGTACATGCATGTGTGTGAGTTTGTGCATGTGTGTCTTTGTATGTGCGTGCGTGTGTGCATGTGTTTGTGTGTGCATGTGTGTTTGTGCGTGTGTGTTTGTGTGTGCGAGTGTTTGTGTGCGTGTGTGTGTGGTGTGTATGTGTGTGTGTATGTGTGTGTAGTCAGCCATGCAAGGCAGTTTTTGAGCCAGTGAGGTGTGGAATAGAATTAGTCCTATTGCTCAGAATTTATAAGCCAAATGCACACATGAGACTGACCAGAAAGTCTAAGGAGACCTCAATACTGAGTCCAAGAAATATCAAAAATCAAAGATTAACTTTAGCCTGCTGTATTCACATTACCATCTTGTATTTACTGCTTTATTACTAATGATTATTATCATTAATACTATCCATTTTATATCCTTGGGCCCTAAATGTGCCCCATAATAAAAATGACTTATCTGCCTAATAGTCAGCTTATCTTCCAAACTCAGAAACCTTCCCCACATGGGTAGTGGGACATCCTTGCCACTGTGGTTCCCATGGCCATCAGATGGGAAAGTCTTCTTATAAATGGAAAAGGAACCCTATCAGAGCCATTCATTACAACTCTTCAAAGTGTACTTCTGTATACATAAAAAGAATATGGATTTGGGCTAGAGAGCTGGCTCAGCAGTTGAGAATGCTTGCTGTCCTGGCAGAGGACCAAAGTTTGATCCCTAGCACTCAAACTGAGCAACTCACAATTTCTTGTAATTGTAGCTCCAGGGGATCTGACACCCTCAGATGGCCCCAAGGATAGCTGCATACACACATAAATAAAACAAAAGTAAAACAAAAAAAAGAAAAACTTTTTTTAAAGATAAGAATCTCCTCCCTGCCTGTTACCTTGATTCCCTAAAGTGTTCTAACAGTTTAGTTTATGCTTGTAGGTCATATTATACATATGTGATTCTGTTTATCTATATAAAAATCTAGGAACCACAAATTAGAGAAATAGGAAGTATTTATTCTTCTGAGTCTGGCTTAATGAGATTCTGTCTATTTGTGTCTGTTTCCCCATAATTGATATGGCTTCACTTTTCTTAATGGCTGAAAGTAATTCCATGTGTGTCTAAACCACATTTTCTTTATGCATTCCTCTGTTGTTGGACATTTAAGTCGGTTTTATGACTTAGCTATAGTGAATACTGCTGCAGAAACTTTGCTATGCAAGTGTCTTTGTGAAGAGAACATATTTTTTAGGCTGTGACAGACAATAATCCTGTCCTCTGTCCTTGCTTCCTGCCCACAGTGGTGACCATCCAGAATTTAGGCTAGTTTCTTCCTTTCCAGTCTTCTGTGTATTCCTCACCCCTACATGTGAAAGACCAGCATTTGCAGATCTATACTTATTTTATTTTCAAGTTTAACGTACAGGGCACATTTAGCAGACAGCTTGGAGGGAATCTCAGGTTGGAAGAGAGTGCTACCATCCCTCAGCCCCACATGTCTTTGTCACCTTCACAGCAAGGATTGTTTGTATTTATTAACTCCTATAAATGTACTATGCATACTTTAGTACCAATATTTCTCTTCATGGAACTTGAAATTTATCTGATTGGTTACAACTTTGTTTCCTTAGCTGTCATGGGTCAGGCTCTGAACAAGCCAGGCTTGTATATCCCTCTTGCTTGACTGTCATTAGGGTTAGGATCTTGTAGAATCAGATTTATTTATTCCTCTTTCTTGGCTAGATAAATAGCTTGCTTTCTTTTCCCACAGGCATGAGTGACAGATGCCCCTGAGGCCTGTTTTTTTTTTTTTTCCCAACTTCCCACATGCACATTCAAGTTGCCAGGTTGGGGTGGACTAGGTGGGTCCAAGATATTCTGTTTAAAATTGGTCAGATGCTCCCACATTGATTACTGTGGTGTTAAGCTGCTAACCCAAGGAAGGTCTTATCCCTACAACCCTTGCTAATACAGAAGTCACGTGTCCATGCTACCCCCTTGGTGAGTTCAGAGAACTCTCTGGAAGATCCTACAGTAACAGAAGGAACTGAAACCTGTGGCAGACATTGGAATATAGAAGCTGGCACAGTCCGTGCAGTTGGTAAGGACAGAGGTAGATGATCCTGTAGCCACTTTCACAGGGTAGAAACTGAGACCTATAGAGCAGAGGGCCCAACTTTCCTGACACTTCCTTGAGAAGTGCCTGCTCCAACAGCAAGCACTGTCTCTGTCCATGATAGATAAGGAGTGTACTTCTGGGGAGGTGGGCAGCCTGGGTTTTTTTTTTTTCCTGAAATTGCCAAGTCTGAGGGGCCGCAGAGTAGTGCTAGGAGCTGTCCTGACAGCTGAGGAGGGAAGGAGTCCAGCTTCTAAGGTCTTCATATTGCCAAAAAAGCAGCTTAGGGAAGTGGGTAGGTGAAATGCAATCCTATTAGTCATTAGGGTGAATGTTCAACCTTTGGGTGACTAGTGTTTGTACATCCTGCCCAGAATCATGTCATTCACCATAGACAAAAGGGAAAAGTGGTCCAAGCTGCGTGAATACATCAGTATGGACATAGAATATTACTTGGCCTCAAATGAAGGAAATACTGACATATCCTTCAAGATGTGTGAGGACCTTTTGTGAAGTTGAGCTATAAAAGAACAAATACTATAGAGATATTAGGTGAGGTTCTGGGTGTGGTCTGTAGAGTCAAGGGCACAAGCAGAAAGAGAGATGGGGATGGAGGGGTAGGAGGAACTGGGCACAGAGTTCGTATTTTGTGTGACAGACCTTCTAAAGAAATGGTTGACAGTGATGTGTCCAAGTGCTGTTCTCTGAGGTCAACTGGGCTGGCCAGGCAGGTAGGCAGACCTGCTCTTCACTCCCAGAGTGGTTGCCCATCCTTGATTACTGACTATGGGTGTAGGAAGGGTGGAACTTTGTCTTTGAAGCCCCTTAATGACTCTTAGCTATCCTTAACCTGTGCTCACCTATGGGAGTGTTTTGTGTGTGTGTGTGTGTGTGTGTGTGTGTGTGTGTATGTGTATGTGTGTGTGTGTAGGAGGGAATGGGAGGCTGGAAGAATGTGTGTACATTTATGTGTATGTGGGAGAGGTGTCTGGGATGCTGTGTGTGTGTGTGTGTGTGTGTGTGTGTGTGTATGTGTAGGAGGGAATGGGGGGCTCAAAGAATGTGTGTACATTTATGTGTATGTGGGAGAGATGTCTAGGATGCTGTGTGTGTATGTGTGTGTGTTATCTTCCTGAGCTTCTGGGAGGGTAAGACCCCTCATGTGCTTGGTTTCTGTATGTGGCATTTTCATTTTGGACAGATGCCGTGTCCAGCCATAACAAACCCACTTTTAGAAAGGTCTGGGGCCAGAAAATAAGCTTTTCTCATAACATGTCTCAGTTTGGACATTACTTAATTCCCCCAGGAGATGTAGACCAGAGGCATGGAGATCTCTTTTTAACATTGTCCTGGGATTGAGTGTAGCTTTGCTGTATTCTTCTTGACCATTCCCTATAGGGTGCAAGTTTCCAGTGAAGTCTTTGTCAGTTTTCCCACAGTCTCCCTGCTGTGCAGAATTCTTGAGAACTTGAGGATCCCAAGTCCATGGCGTATGGAATTGAAAATGTTTGATTCCAAGAGTGTTTAAAAGCCTTTCCCTGCCAGCTTCCTCCATGACTTCAGGGGATTTTTGTTGTTGTTTGCTTTCATCATTTTAACATGATTTTAGCTATGTTAAATCTTAACATGGCCTAAATGTTAAATCTTAAATGTTATCTTGTGCTAAGAAAAGGACAGGTCCTCCTAAGCCCAGCTAGTTCCATGGTTTAATATCTTCTCCCAGCTGAATAAAAGTAAGGACTGTGTACTTGTGAACTTGTACAAAGGGCTTTGAGCTTGGACTTTCTCCTGCAGTCTTTTAAGACACCTGTGTGTCTCAGTTGTTGTCTTTGCAAACACAGGTTCTGCAACCCATAGTGAAATCTCTCATGGCTGCAACAGAAAAGTACCAAGGACAGGGGTAAGATTCAGGCCATGCCCAACCCACTGAGCTTGGAGCAGTCTGGTTCATGTAAGGCGCTTGGAACATTGAACATGTGCATTTATCTTAGTGTCACAGACTGGGATCTTCCCATTCAGTTCTGACCCTCACAGCTAGAAGTTAATGTAACTGGCTGGATTCCAGGCTGAGGCTCACAAGCCTGGCCCTGCTGTACACCCCATTTCTGATTGGCAGGAGACAAATTGGGACTTTCCAGGACCCTTTTAGCTCAACAGATAATTGGAATGGCACACAACACAGGAGCACAGTTTGTGCTGTTTCCAGTTTTTAAAGCTATAGACAAGTGAAAAATGTGTACATGATGTGTGTGGAGTAGGCATAGTCCCCAGGACCCTTTGAACATGGCTCCTCCCGGGAACCCCCTTCTTTGCCTGAACTTGGATGGAGGCTTCAGCCCTCTAAATGACTGATTATTGTTTAGCTGCTCATTGCTGTGAACCTCCAGTTCCCTGACTTCCCTGACCTCTTGGTCTTTCTGACGAGTCCCATCTGGAAGCTGTCTAGGGACTCCCAGCTACCACTTGTCTCATTAACCACAAGAGACACTTGCTTATCAGCCACAGCAAGCTCTGAGGAGGAGTAGCATTTTCCTGTGGTAACTCTCTTCAGGGGGCATCCTGTTAGATGAAACTTGCTTTAGGCATAAGCCTGGCCCTGCTGTCAGGCACTGGCATAGAAGGCCTGCCATACACAGATGCTTCATGGGCCTGGGCTCTGATCTCTGGAAGCCTTCCTCCCTCCTTGGCTAGTCTCAGCATGCACCCACTGGTGATTTCTCCTGGGCTTAATTACATACTTACAGAGGAACTAGTTCCTACCTACATTCTCTTTCCTCACATCCTGGGAGAGGTCTGCTCGAGAGTGTTCCACCCAGGAGACACAAGGTTCTATTTCCATGCAAGAGTGGCCTAGATCCAGTCCATCCTCCACAGTGCACTGTGGTCCTCCTATGTCTCTCAGCTAGAACAGAGGCTTCCCTATGTGGTGTCTTGACAATCTAGGTGCAAAACCATACTTCGGCCACCCACTTAGTCACATTCCTCTAACGGGTGGGGTGGGTGTTATTTTAAATGTTATGAAACCTCTGGCAGAAGAGGAGAAATTCTAAAAAGACACTTGTATCCCTCTTGTCCACTGTCAGCTTAGCGAAACAATGAAGCCCAAAGAATTAAGACTTCTCCAGGAATCCAATGCTCAGGGAAAAGAAAGGCTGAAGCCTGGTGCCAGTTAAAGGAACTTGGCTCTCAGGAAGAGATTTCACACCATGCTGACAGGTTATCGGACTTTCCGCCAGGAGGGACTGAAGCTAAGCCAGTGGTGGGTCAGTGATGGATGAGACAGCACCTTGACAGTTGCTTAGCAATAACACACCCTTTGCCTTCCATTTGAACATCACCCTCATGTCAGGGCCCTGCAGGTAGACTTGGGACCACTGAGCCGTTTCTTGGTTCCTCTTCCCAATATGGCTACAGTGGATCCTTCTTTCTCTGCTTTTGTCAGTATTTATCACTTTAATAGGTGTATTGGGACATGCAGCTGAACGAGGGAGGATATTAGGTCTGCCAGCCCCAGTTTGTACCCTGAGAACTCTGCCTTACCTTGTGTGCCAGCAGTGGTCACACTTAGAACCAACCTTGAAGATTGCAGTGATGTCACCTTTCTGGATGAAGGGCCTGCTGCCCTGTGATAAACTTTAATTGACTCAAGCCAAGGTTCCTGACGGTATAAGAACCAACTTAGGTTAAAGTTTTAAATAAAAGTTTGTGCTTGCCCAGCATTCAGGAAAGGCCCAGCCAAGCAGCTGGGTTGGGGCGGGTGGGTGCTTGCTCCTCACTCCAGGCCACAGGGTCTGTGTTTGTCAATTGTAAATCCTTCCCCTACTGGGGAAGGATTGAAAGCGGGGGCAAGATTTTATAGGGCCCCACATCTATGCCTGTGGTTGCCTTAGGTGTGGTGAGCCCAGATTGTGTTTCTTTTCATTTGGGCTCATGATACTCCTCTGTTAGAAGACAAGCACAGTGCCATTGGTGGGAAAGGAAGCTGAGACAAGAGGGTAAGTCACTGGACCAAAGAACAGTTTCCAACTGGTAGCACCCTGGCCACTGTGCACAATATTCTCTGTGGCTCCTGCACCCACCCACATCCATCAATAGATTTGAGAAAGGGAGCTACGACAAAGAATGAGGCATTCCATGAGAGTGAGAAACCATAGTAACAGTGTAGAAAGTGGGAAGGGCACAGCTACCCAGGGTGTGCAGCCAGTGGTGTGCACCTATGTTCACCTGCATGGCTGTTGTCCTTTGTGTGCTGACGCCTGCCCCGAGAACATTGTGGTTCCTGCTCTGTCCATTCCTCTCTGGTTTGCAGGACAGTGAATCTGGTGAGTTTGTCTTTATTTCTTCTAACAGAAATCTCCATTGATCTTTTTGTTTGCTTTGTATGACTTGAAATTCCAGTCGTGCCATTAACCTGGTATGTATGCTAAAATGCTAATAGATTGTGCAATTGTTTTGAGGTGGGATCTTTCCCACAGCAGGTGAAAGCTCCTCTTGGGAGGTCCCACCCTCTGAGTGCTGCTGTAAACACTGCCCCTGAAGGAATGTGCTTGTTGGGTATTAAGTTGGTTTATTGGAATACAGAATATCATGAATAGATGATAGAATGACCTGACCCTTAATAAGAAGTACTAAGTGCCAGCAAGGAAAATCAACCTTTTTTTTTTTAAAGGAAACATTTTTTCTATGTCTTTTTGTTTAGAGTCCTTGAAGGAGAAATCTTATACACAGATGCTTCTCTGTCAAACCATATTACATATCCCCTAAGTACAGTATTGTGGGAAAGCCTGCCTCCTTTTGTTATATACTATTCTGATATGATCAAAAGCATGGCTGGAGTGGGAGTTGGCATCCAGAACAGAGAACCAATGTGGTTCAGGCACACCCTATCTACCCAGCATACCTTGGAGTTGGCTGCCATCTTGTTTCCAGAATTTTTCATTTTAACACCCTGGGAAAGTTCCTTATGAAATAAGCCTTCAGATCTATATACTGCAATTCAGTGGGCAAGTAGGATGCATTAGTTACTTTCCCATCACTGTGACAAAATACCTGACAAATGCACCTTAAGGGAGGAGGGCTTATTCTACTTATAGTTTGAGAGGATATAGTTCTTCATGTTGGGAAGGCATGGTGGCAAGAGATTGGGGCAGTTGGTCACACTATATCTGCCCTCAGGAAGTAGGTAGAGAAGAATGCTGGATTTCAGCTAGCTTTCTCATGTTTTAGGTCCAGGTGCCCAGCCCATGGGATAGTGCTGACCATGTTCAGATTGGGTCTTCTCACCTCAATAAACCCAGTCTAGAAACTCCCTCCCAGACATACCCAGTGGCTTGTCTCCTAAGTTCTGTCCAGTTGACAGCTTGTGTTGCCCGTTATACAGGGCGAGTGCGTAGATATGATGGTGGTTAACTCGAGCTTGTTTTGCGTTTTAAACTGAGGACCCTCTGTTTCAGAGTAGACATTGTGTTTGATATCCTCCTCCTATTATTAAGAATGTTTACAGAGGTGAGAACAGATTACAGAATTGGGAAAGACACCTGATTTGGGAACTGGTGCTCACGGGTCTGTAATCTGGTAGGAAATATACTCTAATGAGAGAGAGAGATAGCCATGAACCTCCCGTACCCCAAGTAATTGCAATTTCCTGAGGATCTCATGCTGAGGAAAGAAAAGACTAAAACTCTGATGCCAGCTAGAGGAGGAACTTTCCTCCTGAAAAGGATTTCACACAATCGTCAGATTACACTGCAGGACAAAATACAGCCAAGACATTATAGGGCAGTGATGGGCGAGACACCACCTCCATCAGGACTGTGTAGCTGTGCATGCCTTTTTCCTCCACTTGAACCTAAACCTCCTTTTAGCCCCCACTCTAGGTGCAAGACAGACTTGGAGGGTAACTGAACCTCTTTATTTTCCTCTTCACAATATGGCCGCATGAATAAATCGTCTTTCTATGCTATTCTGCCATTTGTTTGACTTACTGAAGACCTGACAGCCCTGGTAATTCCTTTTTATTTGGTGGCTCCTTCCTTACAACATGTGATCCAAGTGAAAAATGCCCTCTAGTAACTCTTTAGATGCATTTTCTCAGCTGTGCCCTAGTTCCTTTAGAGGCAAAAGTAATAAATGATTTTGAGTTCTAGAATGTTTTGAGAGGAGGTACACCACAGGTGAGTTGGAAAGGAAAGTGAAATAGTGGTGAGATTTTAAAGGATTTGGGACTTCCTTGTTGGCAAGCAACAGCAGTAATTTGGGAGTACCTTTGGCAGGAGTCTGGGGTTCCTGTTATATACAAGGCACATCTCCCAGCAGTGTGTGTGGGTGTAAGGTATCAAAGCCAGAGAGAAGGAAGGAAAGGAGGGAGGGAGGGAGGGAGGGAGAGAGGGAGGGAGGAAGAAAAGAAGGAAGGAAGGAAGGTTCTTTCTTTCTTTCTTTCTTTCTTTCTTAGAGAAAAAGAAAAAGAGGTGAACAACAGGCTTTGGGTGATCCCCCCCGCCCCGACAGACTGTATGACAGGATGGTGCCAGTAACCTATGTCTCCCTTCTTCACCCTTGGAAGCTACACTGTTTCACCCAGGAGTACCCTTGACAGATTCTTCCCCAAGCTGTCACCTGCCTACTGTAGCTGCCTTGACCATTCTTGTCCTTGAAAAGAACAGTATTTAGTGGGAAGTATAGTTAGCCTTCTCTTCTGAAATGATGGTGTCATTGAGGCTTCTGTGGGTGCTTTCGGGAGAAAAGATCTCAGGACTCAAGCAGATCTGTGGCTTATTTTTATCTAGGAAGTCATTCCTGGGAGGCAAGTACCAGCCTGAAAATAAACACTAATGACCCCTTAACCTTTCAAACGCCACTGCTTTGCTTGGGAGATGTGGCTCTTGGTAAAATATTTGCCTTTTAAGCATGAGGACTCTAGTTTCATTCCCAGAATTCATATTGTTGTTTTTTGTTTTGTTTTGCTTTTTGTTTTAAATGTTAGACATGGTGGCATGTGCTTGTAATTCCAGAGCTGGGAGGTGGAGACAGGCAGGCCACTGGAACCACTTTCAGTACAGCCTTGCCTAATGGTTGAGCCCTAAGGCTCAGTGAGAGACCTTGTTTCAAAACAGAAAGTAGAAAAACTTGACGTGGTGGTGTAATCTTTTAATCCCAGCACTCCGGAGGCAGAGGTGGATCTCTGAGAGTTCAAGGCCAGCATGGTGGTCTACAGGCGTTGTAAATTTCAAGCCAGTCAGAAAAGCCAGGGTGGGCTGAGAGATGTCTCAGTGGGAAAAGTGCCTACCGTTTAATCATGAGGGCCTGAGTTTAGAGCCCCAGAATCTCCATAAAAGTCAGGTGTGGGAGTGTCCATCTATATAACCCAGTGCTGGGGGCAGACGGGCAGATCCTTGGAGTTTGCTGACCAGCCAGTCCAGCAGAATTGGTGAGCCCCAGGTTCAGTGAGAGATCCTATCTCAAAAAATTGGTAGAGAAGCAATTGAGAAGGGCAGCAAGCATCAACCTCTGGCTTTCACACTTGCATGTGTAGGTTAGCACATCTGCACATGTTCATACACCACACATGCAAGCTTTTATGTGTTTATGCACTGACATTTCAGAACACATGCTTGGAAACCAAGTCAGAAGGACCTAAAAACTATACTTAGGTCCACATAATGACACTGAAGGGCTAACTAGAAAGCATAGTTACCACCTAACTAGAAAGCTCTAGATTTACAACCATGTCTCTGCTCCTCATAGGACCTAAAGTAGGTGCCAGCTCTGGTCATTCTGAACCTTTAAGATGGCTGGCTGGAAAGTTGTCAGGGTCCCTCAAACATATACAGGATCCTGCTTGTTAGGAATTGTTCCTAATGCAAATTCCCAATCAAGCCAAATCAAAACAAGCCAAATTAAGAAATATCCAGGTGTAATGGGAGTCCTGCGCTCTGGACAAAAGAGGAACCACGTGATCCTCTTTTGGGAGTGCACTTAAATACCCCCAGGGAGGGATCAGGACCTGGCATGCTGAGATTTGGAGTCCTGACCAATACAACTCTCAGGCCTGGGGGCTGGGATAGATGCGAGGGGCTGGGGTCTACTCTCCCACCTTAACACTGCTTACTGCTGTTCAGTTGAGTGGCTTAAAAGTGAAGCCCTCTATGGTTTGGGGATCACCATTAATATAGGTAAAGAAGATTACCAACTTAAAAACCATTTTGTTGTCCTCCATTTGACAAATGAGGCATTGTGGCTCTAGGGTGGCGGAGGTGGAACCCTGGGGAGGGGTTCAGCCCTGATGGCTCTCTGCCCATTGAGAGCTGTTTGATTTGACAAGCGCCTCAGAATATTGAGATAAGCCAAGTGTGGTGACCCATGCCTGTTAGCTACTCAGGTGACCAAGGCAAGAGGAGTGTCCTGGGTTTGAGATGAGCCTGAATTACACAGTGAGCTACAAACCATGCTGAGCTACAAAGTACTCTTCAATTTTTTATTTAAAAGGTTGTGATTAAGAGAGGTGTTGTGACATGAACCTATAATCCCAGCATTTTAGGCTAAGGCAGAAGGATGGAGAGTTCAGTTGCCTGCCTCAGCTGTGTAGAGAGTTTAGGTTAGCCTGGACTACAGACTGGGGCCCTGTCTCAAAAAGGGGGGGGCACAAAGTCAGTTTTCTGCTCCCACACAACTGATGGTGGGCTCAGATGGTTTGTTTATGAGCTTTGCACATATACACTGGGGGCAATAACAGGCTAGTGTGCATGGCTAATGGGCCACAGTATGGCTGGAGAAGATCTGGGATGCCACTGAAAGACCTTCCAACCTGAAGAAGCCCCATTAGTAATTTGCTAGCTCTGGGGTTAGAGGAGGGGAGTGGCATCTCAGCCCCTCTTCCTCTGACAAAAGCGTCAGGGAAAGAGGGTTTGTATGTGGTTGTTTGGCATCTGCATTCAGAAAGCAGAGTGGCAAATCCTCTCTTCATGTTGTTCAAGACTCAAGCCAGGGGTCCCTCCTGGTCTCCTTTATAAAGGGTCTTCCTACCTCAATTAATTTAAGCACGATATCCCCACGGGCGTGCCCAGGGCTAACCTAATTTAAACAATCCCTCACAAGTGTGTGGGGAAGGGGGTGGAAGAAGCTTGTGTACTGTGGTGGTTCTTGATCCTGTCAAGTTTACATCTGACATTGACCATTACAAAGGGGATAATCATAAGCTCTGGAGTCTTGTGTTCTGGAAGTCCTCAGGTCCCTTGAATTTAGTTATTGGCCTGATTGCTTCCTAGCTTTACCCAAGTGTTAAGATGCTCTGTGTCTCTCAAGGGATGGCTGTTGGGTAGCTTTATGTGTCCTTGGAAACCAAAGCTTCTTACAAGGTTTAAAGCACACCTCCCCACTCCAAGCCACACACAGTGTTCTTAGTACAGTGCTCATGGGCTCGGCGTAGAATGTTTTAGAGCCCCTTAATAGTGGTGCAGCAAGCCTTTTTCTGTTTTATTGTTTTATTTCAAGCAGTAAAAGGCACAGGCCCTGGGAACAGTGACATTTCCCTGCATCAGTCATTGGTCTGTGGAGTTTCTCTGCTATCAAAATTTCCAGAAAGGATTGTTTATAGAACATTTATTTTTAACATGAATCAGCAACATTTCTTATCCAAACATTTTTTTGTTTTGTTTTGTTTTCGTTTCAACCATCTGTGAACTCTGGGAATGGGGAAGACATAACTAGACCCTGTCATTCATCTTTTGAGAGCAGTGTCACAGGAATGGATGAAAGAAAGGTGAATCGGTTTCTTCCTGAATTGAGAAGCAAGGTGATTTTTTTTTTTTTATTTTAGGTGAACTAGTGCTAAAGCTGTGGACTTACGACTCTATTCCTAGATTCCGGAAGTTGCCTTAATGGGGTTCAGGGCACACCAAGGATATGTTAGAGTGTGTGTGTTGTGGGGTAGTGGCAGCAGAAGAGGCCTGTGTTTGGGAGGCCAGGGGTGAGAAAAGAAAGGGTGGATGGCCTAGCTCTGAACTTTGGGCACCAGGCCGAGCAAAGTATTTATTTTCATAATCTTTCTGCTATGTGTTTTAGATTCTGAGAAATACACCAGAGAATTGAAGAATTTTCTGTCTCCTAAAGTGAACCTCAGGGTTAGGGTCAGCCATTCCTTGGAGGAAGGCAGAGGTCTGTCCTGTGTCATCTTCAGACTTCCAGTGACTAGATTCTGGGCTGCATAGCCACGCTGTGGTACAGTACCTAACATGCCCCATTGCTGCAGGCCCTATATACCTGGCATCTAGCCTTAGTGTGACCTGGGCGTGCATGGCTGGAGTCTGACTTAGAAGATCTGCCCCCCAAAAAAACCACTGTGATTTTGGTCATAAAATCACCCCTCTGAAGTGACTTATAACATATTAGATTGTGGTTTGGTTTATTGTTGATGTAATTACCTGTCTCTGTCTTCTAGAACTTTGTTCTTAAATGCAAGTTCATTTTATATTTGAACTCATGTTATAATTCTATTTTTGTTAGACTAATTTATTTTACAAATACTTAACATGTTTGTTTTAAAAATTATTCTAAGATTAAAAATAATAATATGCTAAATTATTTGTATTGGAATAATTTTTATGTTCTGGATAAATCTTTAATATTTTTCTTTATCAATTCATGTTACATTTTTTGTTTTGTTTTGCTTTTTTGCTTTTTGAGACTGAGTTTCTCTGTGTAGCCCTGGGTGTCCTAGAACTTGGTCTGTAGACCAGGCTGGCCTTGAACTCAGAGATCTGCTGCCTCCTGCATGCTGGTTTTAAAGGTGTTTATCATCACACCCAGCTAATTTTATAATTTTTTACTTTTAATAACCTGACTTATTTTCTTTTTTAAGTTTTTATTTTGTGTCTTTCACATCATACATATTGATCCTTTTCATTTCCCTGTCCCTTTGTACCCACCCTCTACCCTTGCAACCCCCACCCATCATACAATAAAATAAAATTTAAGAGAATAAAAGGGAAAATCAGCCTCATCATGGAAGCTGTATGTGACACAGTGAGTCACACCGTAAATATCCAGATATCTTTACTTGCAAGTGTGTATTACAAAGAGTCATTGATCTGGTTCAAGGTTTCTGGTTTCTACTACACTATCGATGCTGGACCCTGACTAGGACTCTTCTTAGATATCCTGTTGTTGCCCTGTGTCATGGAAATCCTGCAGCTTTGGGTCTGCAGGACTGGCCCCTTCATGTACTCCAGTAAATCATGGATGGGTTGGGTATTGGGGTAGGCCAACTCATAATCCTGGTTCTGGGCCTGGGTGGTTGCAGGATTGGTCAGCCTGCCATCTCACTACCAAGGTGAGCTCAGCATTGTCCTGACTATTTTACCCCTTGCAGTGTTGAGCAAGGGGCACAGCCAATTCTTCTGCCTTCATGCCCTCAGGATCGACTCTCCCACACTTACACCATCAGGGCCAACTCGACTGTATTGTCCAGGTGAGGTGCACGGGCCACTCTCCTGAGTGCTGCAGCTGGAGAAGCAGAGGGTCAACTCCTTCACCCACCAAAAGTGGTAGGAGCAAGAGTGGGAGGTATCCTCTCACTCACCACCACATGGCAGATGAGGGGCAGCTCAGGGCTGTGCCTCCACTAATAGGGTCAGCGCTACTGTGCTGCCCAGGTGAGGAGCCCAGGTGACTCTGCCTTCTTCTTCCCTTCATTTGGTTTAGTTTTCCTGCTTACCTATATTCTGCCCTGCCAAAGGCTAAAGCAGCTTCTTTATTAACCAATGGTAATGAAACATTCATAGCATACAGAGGGGAATCCCACATCAACAGCCCATTTTCCTGAGTGCTGCTGCTGGTAAGAGGGAGAGTCAGCTTCCTCATCTGTCACAGGTGACAGATAAGGAGGCATCTCTCCCTCACCCACACCTCTGCATGACAAGTGAGTAGTGAGGACAGCTCTCCTACACTCATGATGTCCAGGCTGACTCAACCATGCCTCCGCCAACAGGGTGGGCTCTACTGTGCTGCTCAGACAAAGTCAGGGCCTGCTCTCCCAAGTGCTGCAACTAGTGAGGGGCAGGGCCAGCTCTCCTGCTCTTTTGACTTCAAGGCCAGCTCTCTCACCTAGCCCAGGCATAGAGGGGCAGAGGGAGGACATCTCTTCCCCACCCATGTCTGCCGTATGGCAGATGAGGGGCAGGTCCAGATCTCTCATGCTCATGTTCTCGGACGACTCACACACACACACACAGTCAGCTTTTCTGTACTGCCCAGACAAGGTTCAGGACCCACTTGTAGTGTTGCTGCTGGTAAAGGGGAGGGTCAGCTCTCTTGCCAGCTGGAAGCAGTAGGGTCGAGGGGGGAGGGAATTTTTCCCTCACCCCCACCACTGCACCACTACACACAGAAGGAGGTGTACCAGCTCTGACCCTCTTCACACCCTCATGTCTGGCTCACATGTGCCCCTGTCTACAGGGTCAACTCTACTACAGTTCCTAGGTGAGGTGTAGGACCCTCTCTTCTGAGTGCTTGTTACTGCCAGTGAGGGTGCAGAGCAAACTCTGTTCAGCCCTATCCTCTCAGCCTTCATTGGTATCAGGGCCATGAGCCCAGACATAGGGCCCAGCAGCAGCCCAGGCCCAGACATCACCATGGCCCTGGATGACAATTAAGCCATCCACACCAGACTACTTCTCATTGCTTCTGTCTCTTCAGATATGCCTCTGTCCACAGGACCTAAACCATTCGGTCTCTTTCTCCCATGTCATACCGTACATTTATCCACCATCCGCCAGGCACCACAAGGTGCCAGATGGGCCCGTGTTTTCTTTTCTGAGGCTGGGGCAGACTGCTCCGGGCCTGTGCATGAGTCTCTGTCTGTCATGGCTGCTGGGCAGGATCATGCTTCCTCTTTGGAGCCCAGAGCAATCCACCATGTTCCTGCTTGTAGATGTTTTTGTCTCACTCAGTCCACCATCGATTTATTTTCTTTTAAAGGCTTACTTTTAGCAGAAGACAGCAAGTGGCTTTTCTCTACATGAGGGTAGAAATGTCTAGGGCTTAAAAAATAAATTCATTTATTATTTGTGTGTGGTGTGTGTGTTTGTATTGGGGGAGTGTGGTGTGTTTGTGTGTCTGTGGTGTGTGTGTGTGTGTGTAGGTCAGAGGCAACTTGGTGTGTTTTATCTAAGTTATTCTGTTACCAATAAAGATTCAAAAGTCAAATATTGGGGTGAAAACCTGATAGATAAAAAAGTACCAGAGGAGTGACCATCTAAGCTGACCTTCTCTATATATTTCCCAGATTCATGAGATTCAGATTCTCTAATCCCCTCTCTGTTCCTTCCCATAAGTCTTCTCTATCATATTTCTGGGTTCTCTATGTCTAATTCAGTCTGCCCCCTGATTCAAGGTTAACTTTATTAACCCAGTCTCAGGGTGTCACAGTGTGATCAAATAACCTGCAACAGCAACATGTAGCTGTTGGTTCTCTGCCTACACCATGTCAATCCTGGGTATGGAACTCATTGTTAGGCCTGGTGGTAAGTGCCTTTACATGGTGCCCCATCTCACTGGACCTGTCTAGGGAATTTGAAAGCAGTCATTGTGGAAAAATATGTAACAGTGATTTTTAAAGAAAAAAAAAGCCTTCATTATGTGTGGAAAAATCATGGCAATTACATTTAATCAGCAAAGAATTGGCTCTTGAGAATCCACCAGGAATTGAGCATCTGAGACAGTACCTGTTTTTTTTTATAGTATAAAAGATGTGCATCTGAATATTTATCCGAGGTTGAGACTCAAAATTCGTTCCTTGATAACATAGAAAGTCTAGGTTAGGGCTGTAGTGATGGCTCAGCAGTTAAGAGCATTGCCTGTTCTTCCAAAGGTCCTGAGTTCAATTCCCAGCAACCACATGGTGGCTCACAACCATCTGTAATGCGGTCTGGTGTTCTCTTCTGACCCTCAGGAATACATGCAGACAGTATATTGTATACATAATAAATAAATACTAAAAAAAGAAAGTCTAGGTTATTCAGTGAAATGAAGTTGTCCATGGTAAGCATTGGCCTTTCTGTCTCCTGAAGATTACTTGTCCTTTGTCTCTCTAGATGGTGATCTGTCATGTGGTGGGCGAGACCCTTCAGTTCCTGGTCAGTGCAGGGCCTACCGCCACCACCAACTCAGAATGCCAGCTGTATGACATCCAGCTTTCCCCATTTCATTTAAAGGTAAGGCTGTGTAGATGCCATCGGTCACAGGAAATCTGTGGTAGATATAACCTTGTGTTCCCTGCCATAGGAGGGACACAGGGAGAATTCATCCATGCTGAGTTACAGAGTTCTGAATCTCATGTTGTTATTAATTATGAAATAGGTCACCCATATCACCATGAATATGACTCAGAACAGCACAACACACTGTAAAGTCTGTACCTAGCATGGATGATGACTCCCCAAGCTGTGTAGATGGAGAGCCCCCTTCTCTAGCTCCTCTCAGCCTATACACTCTCTGAGGCCATGTGGAATTAGGACAGAATTGTATAAAACTGGTTTGGAGAAGTAACTAGATTCTGGGTGAGGGTCCTGTGACCCACCCTGCCTCTCCAATGAGGAAATGTCATTATTCTGCAAGCCCAGCTTTGATGATGCTTTGCAAGCAGATACAGATGATCTGATGAAAATGATGGCAGTTTGACTCCGAAGATAGCCTTCTTCAGTAGGGTCCTTGAGGGTTACAGGACTGTGGCATCATGCTCCTGTTGGCTATACATTACTTGTTAAGAGCTCATATACCATCTCACTCTTTGCATGGTCATTGTGCCTTATACCGTTTCAGCTCAGTCACCATGGGTGTAGTTCCCACACCATACCTATTGACCCATTCTCCTGCCAGCCACCTGGAGACATAAGCTGTTCTCACCATCTTAAGGTCCAGCCCTAATAACACCTACCAAGTCCCCTTTACTATGCCTGGTCCTATATCTGAGGCTGTCCATGATTCTGCCCCATCTACATGAGTAGGACTATTCAAAAGCAGACCAGTTGAGGCTTCTGGAGTGGCTTGGGTGAGAAGGGTACCATTATATATGGTACTCCATATATAATCCCAGGGACATGTGAACATGGGTACCGCCCATGGCCAGCACTGAAGACAGGGTGCCCTAGGTCTCTTGGCTCTCTCCACTCTTGTTTCCCTTGATAACAGAAAGAGAAGCACAGAGCGCAGTGAGTTCCTTATTTAAATAAGGCTGCACAGTGTCAGTGACACTTGGCCTGAGGACCTGCCTGGGCAGAGAAGAGGCTGGAAAGGGGTTTGGGGGGTGGGGAGGTCTTCACATCCATTCTGAAAGAACATTTTAGACTGAGGCAGAAGCCGAGCCATTGTCTGTAAGAAAGTGACTAAAGAAACACACACGGGTAGTTAAAATCACATTCTGTTCTTGCAGATGACCTGGGTTTGATTTTCAGTATCGCCATGGTAGCTTACAATCTTTCATAACTCCAGGTCCAGGCGCATGTCACCTCTTCTAGCTTCCAGGGGCTCCAGGCATACACACAGTACACTTACATACACATAGGCAACTCATACACATTATCTGATTTACTTTTCTATTGCTGTAATAACCATGACTAGAAGCAGCTTGGGGAGGCAAGGGTTCATTCTAGCTTACAATTCTCAGGTCTGAAAAAAGATTTTTCCATCTCGTGGCAACAAGCCAAGGAAGTTATAAGAAAATGTCTTACTTGTTCTTTGTATAACCAAACCCCACTACCTGCAGGAAGTAACCCACAGAGTACTCAAAGAAATGAAATTTGGAAAATGGATGTGTTTTATTTTGCAGAGTTTGGAAAATTAAAATATGTATACCATACCATAGGTATATATTATATACCATAGGTATATAAACTGTGGTTTGTTCTCATAGATAGAATTCCACATGGAAGAGAAGAGAGAAGACATTCAGATCAGGTGGTCATTCACCCATGTACCAGAAACAGCCATCAAGATCCAGCCCCAGACCCCAGGGGAGGTCAGTCCGTAAGTTTTTGTCATTTTTTTCACTGGTTTACGGGTGCATGGCTAGGGCATGTCTCAAAATGGGCAGTTCTAAGGTGGGTAGCCCCTGCTAGTCATTCTCCTCATGCTGACACAGGCAACAAAAGACAGGGCACTGTAGGGGACGGCTTTGATGGAGAGGAGACAACTTTCCTTTCCACTTTCTGGGGACTCAGTGTGTGTGCTGCTGTGACTGTGTGCAAAAAACAAAAAAAAAAAAACAAAAAAAAAACACTTTTCTTTTCTGGACAGGGAGTTCTTCCTGTGGCTTTCACAAAATTCCCTTGTAGTTCTGCTCTATTTCAACTAGATCAGCTACTGAGGCCTCCCCACAGTAGAGATCTGTGGGCTTTGTAGTGTGTCTCCAGTAGGAGATTTGTCTTTTCCTCTCCATTTTTTCTCTGGTGCTGGGAGTGGAACCCAGGGCCCTGAATGTGCTCATTAGTAGTGTTCTACCCCAGTCCTTCCAATATTTTAACCTTCATATTTTGACATAGATGTGTGCATTATGAGGGTTAAGGTTTGGTTGGTTTGACTTTGGTTTGGTATTAGCTGGTAAGTTTCACACACACACACACACACACATTCTGACCAAGGCAATTAACTAATATCAGATTGGTAACAACACAGCCACGGGGTATGGGGGGAATGACTAAAGGAATCTTGAATACAGAATGGTCTCCTTCTCAGCAGAAGAGACTGAACATGTCAGGGCTTGTCTGTGTGGAATGAAAGTCTGGACAAATGATGTCATTGTCTGAGAGAAGCAAATAGCAGAAGGAAGGAGAAAGAGAGAATGAATTGGGGTGGGGCAGCCCTTGCTTCTCTTTCCTTCTACTCCTTGCTTCTTTCTGATGATGGCATCATTTATGCAGGCCTGCAGTACACACAGGAAAGCTCAGCCACGTTGAATTTTTCAATGCAAAGAAGGGCACAATTCTGTGTGATTCCCTTGAGTCATTTTTCCCCATGAGTAGCTGTGTTACCAATCTGATATTGACTTATTTGTCCCAATGTTCAGGTGTAGGACTTCCCTATCTCTGTTCATTTGTATATTTATTTTATTTTTATGTGTGTGGGTTTTGCCTGCATGTGTGTCTGTGTATGATGTGTGTGTAGAGGCCAGAAAAGGGTACTGTATCTCCAGGGATTGAAGTTAGACAAGGTTGCGAGCTATCTTGTAGATGTTGGGAGTCAAACTTAGGTCCTCTGGAAGAACAGCCAGTGTGCTCTTAACTACGGAGCCTTCTCTTCAACTCCTTGTAAATAATTTTGACAATTGAAAATTTGATGGTCCTGCAGTAAAGAGCACTAGCTGCTCTTCCAGAGGTCCTGAGCTCAATTCCCAGCACCACATGGTGGCTCACAGCCACCTATAGCATGCTGCCTACACTGTATACTCCCTGTTCCTCATCCTCGTGGCACCCATAGGTTCCCCTGTGGAGCATTCTGGGGACCATTTTGTGGCTCAGTGGCAGACCCACAGCTCCCTGATGAATGGGAACAGCACTGGGGATGAGGAGAGACTGTGAAAGGAGGTTGTCCTGGCAACTGTTCTTGAGCCTGTCAGATGACACCTGCCATCAGGCCAGAGTTCCTGTCTACTGAGTGAGAAGCAATTGTGCAGGTCAGACAGAGAAGTAAGAGCCCATCCTGAGGCACAACCATATTGTGTGGTATTATTCAGCCAGAAATGGAGTGACTTGCTGGTGCACGCTGTGTCCTGATTAGCTTTGCAAATGATAAAAGAAGCCTGATGCAGAAGATGTAAGTGTAAGTATCACAATACGTCTCATCCAGAAAAGGCAATCTACAAAGAAGCAAAGATGGATGCCAGGAGTTAGGGGTGTGACTCCTGATAGGATGGAGTTGGTATTCATCTTTAGGAAGTAGTAAGACAGTTGAGAACATATTTAAGTAGTGGATGCTTAGTACTGTGTGTGTACAGAGGAGCAGTACATTAAATAGTTATTCTATATTCTATATTATGTGACTTTTGTTTAACTTAAAAATGAAGGCTAGGCTATCTATCCATTGAGGGGATAGGTGATGGCCTCCTGGTTCAAAGCACAGACTCATAACTGTTTTAGCCAGTGAGATTTGATTCTTGGCTCTCCTCTTTATGACTCTATGGCTCTGTGAGTGTTAACTGACTTTTCTTTGTCTTCATTTTCTTATCTGTGAAGTGGAGGGAAGTGATGTGAAGATTAAGCTAGTTAATACATGTGTATATGGGAGGCTGCCCCCCAATGAGAGCCATGGCATCAGCCTTTTGGGTTTTGGCATTTAGAGACCTTACATTTTAAAGATTCCAGTCCACTTTTAATAGATACAGGCCAAGTTCACTAAAGGGAGGCCTGATCAAGCAGGGGTCAGGCAGCCATTTCTCTTACAACAATATAGATTACACCAGTCTGCTTTCTAAAGTCAGTTCCTGCTGTACAAGTTGTGAGTGTCCCATAAGCCAGTGGGAACCAATGTCTATAAAGGCCTTGCCTATACAGCCAGATGGGGCCCTCGGTGAGGGGAAATGGCATTCAAGGTGCTTTCAAGCTGCCCACCGCAATAATTGGAACCAAGGTATTAGATCTTGGCAGAACTTGACCGTTATAGCTTTTCTTCTAAAACCTCACAAGGGTAGCATGAATGCCCGGGCTGCAAGCAGAGTGAGACCTCTTAGCAAATATTCACCCGGCCTTTGTGAAAACCAAATCTATAATACTGAAACAAGACTCAGGGAGACCATGTTATCCTTCACATTAATTGATATTTTAAAAGTTAATCCTTTAAAACCAACTATGGTGCCATAGGCCTGTAATCCCAGTCTTTGGGAGACAGAAACAGGAGGATCATGAGTTTAAGGCCAACCTTAGGACACACAGTGAGATTTTGTCTTAAAAACCCAAGGTCCACTGATAGAATGCTTGCCCAATATTGGCAAAACTCTGGGCTCTATCCCTAATACTGAAAAATAAAATAAAACCCAAAACCTGTGCACTAAACACATGTATAGTAGTGGTTCTTAACCTTTCTAATGCTATGACCCTTTAATACAGTTCCTCGTAGTGTGGTGACCCCAAGCATAAAATTGTTCTGTTGCTACTTCATAATTGTAAATTACTTCATAATTTTACTTTTATAAATCATAATGTAAATGTCTGATATGCAGAGTATCTGATATGAACCCCTGTGATAGGGTCATTCAACTCCTACGGGGTTACAACCCACAGTTAGGAACCTCTGATTTATAGAACTCTGCTGCACAGAACCATGCACACATGAATGGGTGCTGTACCCTCGCCAGTACCAAGCTAGTAATGGTGCAGAATGAGTCCCAGGAAGGTTGTTGTGGTCCCTTCACAGGCTTCATATGGGGTACTTTCACCTTGACATCTTGAATATGGGAGCTATCTGAGCTGCAGAATGGTGACAGTTAAATCTTGATTATTTGTTTGTTTTTCAAGCAGGGTTTCTCTATGTAGCCCTGGCTGCCCTGGAACTTGCTCAGTAGACCAAGCTGGGCTTGAACTCAGAGATCCACTTGCCTCTGTCTCCTAAGTGCTGGGACTGAAGGTATACACCACCACCACCCAGCTAAATCTTGATTCTTAACTTGATGGGATCTACAATCACCGTGGAAACAGACTTCCAGACAACTCATTGAGGGAGTTTCAAAGTTAGATTAATTGAGGTGGAAGACCCACCTGAATGTGGCAGCATTATCTCGTAGGCTAGGGTTCCAGAATGTATAAAAAAGAGAAAGCAAATTGTGCACCAGCATTTATCTTTCTCTGCTTCCTGATATTCACTATGATCAACTGTTTCACATTCCTGCCACCTTGCCTTCCCTGTCATGAAAGACAGTGCCTTAAAACAGTGATCCAAAATGAACCTTTTCTTCCTTAAGTTGCTTTTGTCAAAGCAACAAACCAGATGACCAAGACAGGTACAATCAGTAGATCCAACAGCTGGAAGCAGCATGCTTATTGCTGTGCAGTGTCTGAGATCTGGAGTCTTTGTCTGGTCCTAAACCCTGACTCTCTCTGCCTTCCATCAAGTTCTTGGCTGGACTTTGCTTCTCTGCAGCTCAGGGTCCTCTTGAACCTCACATAGTTGTTAGCACAATTGGTTCATTATGATCCGAGGTCCTCATTTCCTCACTGGCTGTGCTCCTGGAAGCTGCTGCTGTTCCTAGTCTGTCATGGGCCAGCAGGACAGTTGCAGTCCTAGTGATAAGAGCCAGCATAGCCCTCACACCAAGGTTGCTCAATGTGGTCTGATGTTGTAACATCTGGCATGCCTGTCAGGTACCTGCATCTGGCATGCAATGATCTGATGGCCTTTCCCTCTCCAGAAGCAGGTGCTTGAGGTCCACATGCTTTCTGAAGCCCTTGCGGATCTTCTCAAGTACCTAGTTGGTGTTGCCTCTCCATCTGTGTTTCTGAGCACCAAGCCTTCACGGGCCAAAGGAACTCAGGTAAGCCCAGATCCCGGGACACGGGGGATTCTAACTCGTGTTTCCAGTGCTTTCAGTTCTCACGGTGGGGCTGACACTGCACAGGCAGATGTTGTCCGTGGTGTTAGAATAGAGCCTCAAGATCAGAGCCCCGTGGTGAGAGAGGTTGCCAGGCTACTCATTGGTGTTCTTCTCTTGAGGCTATGGTCCCCTACTTTCCCCCATTCATCAGGCACTGTCAGCTGATGATAACGTTTGGTACTAAATTCTAGGTGACTAGGGTCACAGGGATATGAGAAGTCATCTTTACTTCCTTTGCTTGTAGGGTGGCAGGAACAGCTCAGCTAGCAGATTAAAACACAGGGGGTTTTAAACTTCCCTCAGGGCCTCTCAGAGGTATAAGGTATAAGGTGACTCCCAAATACTTGAGTCAGCCATACATCCATAAAGGTTGGAGAAAACCCCAGCTACTGCATCTCCCAGTAATCCTATTAACAATAGATTCTTGAAAAGCAGAGGTGATTTGTGACCATAAATTTATATAAATTGGAGACAGTTCACAAAACAGTATTGTATTTTTATAATCTACAGATTGAAAACAAGGACTTATGCTATTAAGTCCAATCACATTCCAAAATGAAGTTATCCAGTTGAATTAAGTACTATACCCATGACAAACCTCTCCAGAGAAATTAAGCACTTGGGCATGGGGGTAGAGGGACTTATAAGATATATTATGGTGGGCTGGAGAGATGGCTCAGTGGTTAAGAGCATTGCCTGCTCTTCCAAAGGTCCTGAGTTCAATTCCCAGCAACCACATGGTGGCTCGCAACCATCTGAAATGAGGTCTGGTGCCCTCTTCTGGCCTGCGAGCATACACACAAACAGAATATTGTATGCATAATAAATAAATAAATAAATAAGATATATTATGGTGTTGTGACTGATACATACACGGTGTGATTCCCGCCCATATCTGAAGCCTTGAACACCAGGAGAGTTGATGGTGTGGCCTTAGCCCAGACTGCCCACAGGCTCAGAGCTCAAACCCAGGAAGACCAGTGTTTCTGTTTGATTCTAAGAACAGCAAAAGACCATGGCCTGGCTGAGGTGTTTGGAAGGAGGAATTCCTTCTCATTTGAGGGTTGCTCATTTTTCTACTCAGGCCTTCAACTGATGGGATGAAGCCCATCCTATTAGGGATAGCCATCTACTTTACTTCGTCTGCCCGAGAAACGTTGATCTCTCAGGCTACAGCTTACTTTGAAGAGTGCTTGCCTAGCATGCAGCATGCATGGAGTCCTGAATTTGATTTCTAAGACCATATACATCGGGCATGGTGGCAAATACCTATAATCCCAGAGGCCAGAGGATCAGAAGTTCAAGGTTATCCTCCACTGCATAATGAGTTTGAGGCCAATCTGGGTGTCACAATACCCTGTCTCAGGAAAATAAAAATCTGTCCCGAACATTGAACTCATCTCAAACCATCGTCATAGAAACACCCAGAATAGTGTTTAACTGAGTAGCTGGGTATTTATGGCCCAGAAGTGGAACCCTCATAGCTTAGTGGTTAAAGCACTTTTGTGCCAGTATGGAGACTAGAATTTGGATCCCTAGAACCCAAAGTAAATGCCAGGTAGACATGGTGGTCTGCCTGTAATTCTAGCCTCAGAAGGCAGAGATCAGGGGATCCTGGAGCAAGCTGGCTGACTGAACTAGCTGTATTGGTAAGCTTTGTGTTCAACAAAGAGACCCTGCCTCAATGAATAAGGTGGAGAGTGATTAATGATTACATTTGCTTACAACCACAGGCTTCCATATGCACAGACATGTCCATGTTCACACACACATGTGAACCCCCACATGTAAAGACTCTTGTATACATGTACACATACACAGTAATGAAAGAAAAATGTAGGCACATATACACAACTGACAAAGTATCAAATCTCCATCCCATCCCAGTGCTTTAAGGAAGTTTACAGTCCTTCCTGGCCTCTGGCATTCTTCACTCACAGCAGGGGAGAACCTGGTTCAGAACAGTGTTTGTTGGGTGTTACCATGAGTGTCTCTGGAGATGTTAGTAAGCATTCCCCAAGAAGTAGCTCAAGTCCAGTCAGCAACCAGGATGGCTTTAACTGTCCAGCATCTCTCAGAGAACCTTAGGTTCTTGTGCTAAATTTAAGAGCCCCTGTGAGCACCATCATGGCAACCAGTGCCTGGTGCCCTTCTGAGAATACAGTAAGACTGCACCTACCTCTCTACCCTCAGTTGTCCAATGTCAGAAGTTCATAGGTGTTCTTCCTGGAATGGTGGGCTCTGCCTGGAGGCAAGAGATGATCACAGACTGATGGCCATTCATATCTACATATTGTCCTGTCAAGCACTGCAGCGTGGAGGCCAATTCACTACCCTACCTGGGTCTAAGCATGGAGCCATGTGCTGGCTAGTCTTCACTGTCCTTGGAAGTAGATGACAAAGCAGAATTTGAACAGGGACATCATTTTCTGAAGGGTTCTTCAGTAGGGATAGAAAAGGCTCACCTTGGGGCTGGAGAGATGGCTCAGCGGTTAAGAGCTCTTGACTGCTCTTTCAGAGGTCCTGAGTTCCATTCCCAGCAACATGGTGGCTAACAACCATCTATAATGGGATATGACCCACTCTTTTGATGTGCATAAAAACAAAGCACACATATACATGAATAAATAAATCTGGAAGGAAGGGAGGGAGGGCTCACTTCAGAAGCAACATGAGATAGGACTGTCAATTCTAAGTTGATCCTGGCAGTCAGATCCTCTGTTCTAGTTTCCCTGAAGACACTGGTGTCAAAGATATCACCCATATAGAAGCTCGTGCCCCTGGCCATCCTATTTCCTTATAAAAGTCAGTGCCTGTCATGGGAATTTATTTAGCCAATAGCCTTTAGGGTACTGGCCCATTAGGGTGTGATCTGAGGTTCTGTGTATGGACTGATAAGCACAGACAGGAAGCATGCTTGCTCTCTTGGGTGGTGGTCAGAGTTCTGTTCGCAGCTTCCAGTGCAGAGGACCATGGCTCTCTACTCTTATTGTGAGTTTTTCCCCAAATATTTGTTGTCCTTTATTCCGTGCTCTCATGGACTTTCTTAATTATGCCTACATTATGGATCCTTATCCCCTCATGTCTTCACAACTGTTACCCTGCTTTCTTCCTACAGACGGTACAGTGCACTTCCTCCACTGCTCAGGAACCCTGCCCTCCCAAACCTCCAAGGGCTCATGAACTAAAACTTCAGGTGAAAAATATCCGAGTCTCCCTGCTAACCCACCCTGGTGCTTCAGGTGAGTGCTGATGCCACCAGGGCCTCATGGGGCTTCCCACTGCTGTAGGAGGGACCTTCCTTGGCTTGGGCTGGTGAATCCTTGTATGGCAACCTGGTTGGATCTACAGTATGATCTCTGCCTTCCTTGGCAGAAATACAGTGAAAACCTTCGTCTTTGGCTAATGGGTTTGGGGTCCAGATGCCACAAACTGTAACCCCTTAACATGGTAAGCAACTGGTTTTTCTACGCATACCCAAAGAGTTTGTGGAAAAGATTCTAAATGTTCCAGATGCAGAGAAAGGGCAGATGTTTGAAACAGTGGCAAGGCTAGTAACAGAATATGACCATTATACAGGCTATACATGCCACAGAGTGTCATACTGCATCCCATAAATATGCAAATGTTATAATCTAAACTCATCTCATGTACATGAATGCCAAGGGAGAGCAGTGTCATGGTTGCTCTGCTTTCAGCAACTGTTGCTAGTCTTTGCTTCCTTTTTTAAAATGAGCCAATAAATTCATGTTGAATACCTCTGAGCCTCTGAGCAGTGCATCTTCTGTTGTCCTAAAAAGTGGTGTATGATGGGGAATCAGAGGACTTAGGCTCACTGATGCCCCTGGTGCTGCTGATGGTAAGAAGGCAGCTGTGAGCCCTGGCCCTTTGCAGTGGTCACTGAGCCCCGCCTCCCCAAGCTTAGCAGTCTGAAGCAGGATATGACTGTCCAGTTGCAGCTTGATGTTGATGAGAATAGAAGTACAGTTCTGGTCATTGCCTAAGAATGTTAAGAATTCTGGTTACTATTTGCAAAGGTTCTCCTTCTCAGTTTACAAGGCACAAAGAGACTTCGTTTGAGTTGTCTCTACAGAGCTGGCTGTAGGTGATGGTTTTTGGTGCAGGTACTTACATGTTGCCTTTCACACCTGTATCAACTAGTGGGCAAGTGGAACCCCTGCACTACCAGCCAGGGGTGGGAGTCCCAACTTTGGGGTGCACATGCTATGAAACCAAATCCCATTCCCTATCCACACTGTCATGCCCACATGTGGAAATGGATCTGAGTCTTCCCTTTCACAGGACCCTGACCTGATGCACTGTAGTAGTTACTAACCACCAAAGACTTCAGGACTGATGCTGTAAAGGAAACCTTTTCTCAGAGCAGGAACAGCTGTGAGATGTCACAGTGCCTATACCAAGTACCCCAGAAGGGCTTTGGGTTAGATGAGGAATGAAAATACCTGCTTGTTTTAAGTGAGACATGGGTTGTCTGTGAGATGTGGCCACAGTTTAAGCTTGGGACTGGCTATCCTTTAGGCAGGTTGTTAGTCTCAGCACATTGGCATGCTGCTTCTGGGTGAGACTCCATACCTGAGAGTCCTGCATGCTGTCAGAATTGGTCAATTGTTGGAAGGAAGCAGTGCATTGGAGTTAGTCTGGGGCTGTTACCACAAAGGATTTGCCCAAGCTTTGAGAGTGTATAAATGGCAAGTGAAAGAAAGGTCTCGTAGTTGTTGGTAAACTGGGATCCTTGTCAGTTAATTTACCATTCCCTGTGTGGGTAAGCAAAGACTTAATGCATTAAAAAATAAAAGCTAATACAGCCTTCCTTCATCTCATCACAGGCAGCGTTAGCCACGTGTGTGTGGCCCAGCTGAATGATCCTGCACAGCAGTTCATCAGCACCCTAGTGAAAAACACTACAGACCTCTCTTGGGAGGAGGAATTGACCTTGTGAGTACAGCCTGCATTCTCAGGGGCGTGGTGGCAACAACTAGGTCTGCTCAAGATGGACAGATCCTGGAGTCATTGCATAATACTATTTATACTAAAGATTAATTAAATGAAAGCAAGCCCTGAGTTTTTGAAAGACAGCCAGCCCTGTGTCCAACATGAACTACTTTTTAAAGGCAGTTCTGGACATCACCTTTCTCCTCATTCCCTGTTTTGATGAAGGGCCTATTAAGGGACTCCCTGCTTCCCTTAGCAGCCAGTCACACAGAGTGGAAGGAAATCTCCAACTCATGCCAACCTCTGGTGGGAAAAATAGAAAAAGGACATGCAAAACTACTTTTAAATCACAATGTAAAGATCCTAACTAATATTTGCCATCACATAGGATTCAGAATACATTAAATATTAAAATACATATTTTAGGAAGCTGTGGCTCTGGTCATGGGCATTGGCTGCTCTTGCAAAGGGTTTGGGTTTGGTTCATACTAACCATATGGCAGCTCATAACCATTCCAGGTGATGGATGCTCTCTTCTGATCTCTGCAGGAACCAAGCATGCATGTGGTATACATACATGCAGGCAAAACATTTAAACACATAAATAAGTCTAAAAAAAAAAACTTTGACTAGCCATTCTAGCATAAATAAATAAATCCAAGCCAGATTTGGTAGTACATGTTTTTAATCCTAGTACCTCAGAAGTAGAGGTAGGCAGATCTCTTGAGTTCAAGGTCAGCTTGGCTTACATTTCAGGACAGCCAGAGCTATGTAGAGAGCCTGCCTCAAAATTAAATAAATAAATAAATCTACTTGAGTCTGCATCAGAAATATAAAGGTGGCTTGATATAAGAAAATCTGTCAATAACTTCCATTTTGTCAGTAGATCATAGGAAGAAGTATACTTCCTGCCTTCACATCTTCCCCAAAGAGAGTTAGTAGAGTTTAATACTGGTTCCCAGTTTTGAAACACTTAATTAGGGCAAATTCATGGACTCTTCTGTAATAGGAGTTAAAATCTCACCGTGAATGATCAGTCCCAGGAGCAGACCACTGGCATCAGGACAGGGATGATCTAAAAGAACTGGTTAATGCACTTAAGAGAAGGAAATAACAGAAGAATTGGCAGATCTTGGAGAGGGACAGTTAGTAAAGACACTGCTGCCAAGCTTGACAGCCTGAGTTCGATTCTCAGGACCCACTTGGTGGAGAGAACCAACTCTAACTAGCTGTACTCTGACCTCCAACTGTGTGAGGATGTTAATCTCAGTTTGTTTTCTAGAAACAACAACTCTAGTTTTAAATTCTGTTTTTATAGTCCTCAATCTGTAAGGACTTGGCTGAATAAAATTCCTTAAGGCCAAGGCAACAGAGCGCTAGACATCTGTCAAAAATGAAGTTGTTCTGCAGTCTGTGCTATCTCAGGAAAATCACCTAAAACTATTAAAGGTGATAGTGGAAATAGTATGGGAACAGGAATACTACATGTGTCCCAAGTAAAAGGTATCTTAGGAAGGAGGAGGGAGGCTTGTTGGATATTCTGTGTTCTGTACTCAGTGTATACATAGTTGTTGTTTTTAAATGGTAACAATGATATCTGACTTTTAATTTAATTTAATAAAAATTAACCTAATGAAATCAAGGTCTCCATGACTGATGTATTAGCTTGTCTAATATATGTCTTGTCATAAAGAGTCTTCCATGGATCCCCTCTGAAAGGCCAATCCCTGGATGCATCAGTGGCTATTTCTGAACTGCAGGCAGTCTGCTTTTTATGACTGATAACTTTGTGTTCCTTTGCATAATTAAAAAATATACACTGGGGAGGGACCCAACCTGATAACATTGAGCTTTGGAGTGTTCACAGGACTTTGTTCTTTCCACAGTGAACTGAATGCCAAATCTAAGGAGCTGCTCTTGCAGATCTCAGAGAATGGGTGCTCTCCAGAAGGTGGGTGGAGGATGCTCCAGACTAGCGCCCTGACCTGGACTCTGGAATGGGGAGGGGAGAAACTCTGCCTAGGAGGTGACCCCCTCTTCTGAATCATAGGTCTCCCAATGAAATGTTTGGTACACAGTCAAACATCAATAATGGCTTTCATTTTGGGGACATGCTTGTCTGGTTTTTAATTTTTTTTCCTTTATTATTGTGTATATGAGTGTTTTGCCTGCATGTATGTCTGTGCACTCTGTGCATGTAGTGCCTTCAGAGGTTATAAGAAGGTGCCAGAAGCAGCCAGGCTACACAGAGAAACCCTGTCTCAAAAAACAAACAAAAAAATGAAAAGGAAAAAACCGAAACAAACTTTCCCAGCCCCTTTCCTAATGTCTCTATAAGTTTCAGCTCATGTTTCCCTACAGAATAAGCCCCTTGGGCTTAATTTAAAGTAGACACATGATCCAGACACAGGAAAGCAACAATTGAGGATAAAGTCACCAACATAAACATGGACTTGAGTGTGCACTTTGGTATACATTGGTAGTGCCAATGTTTGTTAGATTCTTCTGATTTTACATTTAGTGCTGTGTCTGTATAAGTCAGAGGACAACTTGCAGGAGTTAGTTCTCTCCTTCCCATCTTGTGGGTCTATCAGGCTTGGAGACAAGTACCTTTACCTGATGAGCCATCTCACTGGCTCTTAAATTAGTTTTTCTTTTTGTGGTGCTGGGCTTCAAGCATGCTAGGTAAGTGTTGTACTACAGAGTTACATTCTCAGACCTCTTGGGTGTTTTAAAATCCATGTAAACATTAAAATTGGGAAGAAGGAGACCATTGGCTTATCTAGCTGTGCCATTGAGTTTCTTTGTGATCTCATGAAGGGAAGTTGGAAGACATGATCCTGCTCTAGTTACCTTCAAGAGGTCTGTGCAAGCCTCTTTGAATCTGCCATCTTTTTTTTTTAAAGATTTATTTATTTATTATGTATATAATGTTTTATCTGCATGTACACCTGCCCACCAGAAGAGGACATCAGATCTCATT
>LOEQ01001716.1:213264-223711 GCA_001685075.1 Bramus lutescens | reverse complement strand
TGGCATTGCAAACATGTAATGGAATCAGTATTGCATTAGGTCAGGAAGTAAAGAGATTCTAAAATCAGGGGCCAGGCTATACCATCAAACACCTGTCCCTAGTGTCAGATGTCTGCCAGTGAGCCTCCACTTTCTAAAGGTTCCACAGCCTCCCAGAATAGTGCCACTGGCTGGGGAACAAGTATTTAGAACATGAGCCTGTGGGAGACATTTGATATCTAAGCTGTAGTATTGCACCCTGATTCCAAAGGTTCATAGTCGTCTTATAATGCAAAATGCATTTGGTCCAACTTCAAGAATACCCAGATCTAAGTTTTGTTTTTGAGACTCAGGACAGTCCCTTACCTGTGAGCCCCTGTAAAATAAAAAAAGGAAAGTCATGTATTTCTAGATTGCAAAGGTACAGAGTAAATGTGCCCATTCTAGAAGGGAGAACTGGGAGGATGGAAGCAGAGATTAGACTAGAGGGATGCTGAACCTCAGCATGGCACTGGGTGCTCTAGCCCTGTGTGGCCTGTAATGCTTGTGGTGGAATGATCTGAGTACCAACAGACACAAGAGAGTTCCACTCCTATGGCCTTGCCATTTGCAGCCCATGTGGCCTCTCTGGGGCTAGCTCCACCTACAGCTTTCCTTGGGAGATGTCCCATGGTCCAGGGGTCTCTACTGCAGCTAAGGCTTCATCCTCGGAGATTCTGCCCTATGAGTTGCTCCTTACAGGAAATGCAACTCTGAATTATACGGCCTCACAAGCTTTCCTTAATCTAGGCATATATCCTTTCATAATCCCATAATTCTGTATACTGCATGTATGAAAATCTAGCACCATGTGGTCAACACTAAGTTTCACCGATCACTTCTTACGTATCATGACCGCAGTGACTTCTGAGTGCCTGTGTGGGTGAACCTGTGACAACACTTCTCTAAGCAGCCCCATTCAAGCAGGGTGCCCCTGCAGCTATGTCTTTAAAGAGAACTCTTTCAAATAAGCAAGCAGTTTTATGTGCTGGAGCCTGTGATGACTGCGGTCTCACCAAATCCTGAAATGCACTAAAAGCATCCTCTACATCCTAGTGCAAACCATTTGACTTCTTCCCTATGGTGCTTATCTCAAATAACTATGGCAGCCTGTCACACTGGCTTTGGCAGGTTGAGATGTTTTTCTTGATTGGCCAAATAGTTTATTTTCCCTATCTCTCTGCTATAATTTTTATTCGGACTCCACTGTAAGCCTGACTAAAGCAGTCAGCCATAACCATACCATAGCCTGAATGCTGTGCTGCCTTGAATTACTTTGGAATTCAGCCTCTTTATAATTTCCAGAACATAGTTAAAATATAGGCAAATTCTGTACCAAAATATATAAACGGACCCAAATAATCACACAGAAATGATATGCTTCATGTATATTTCTAGCTAGCTCTTACATCTTAAATTAACCCATTTCTATTAATCTGTGTATCACCACAAGACTGTGACTTTCCAGTAAGATTCTGTGTTCTGGTGTCTTTCTCCTTTGGCAGCTGCATGGCGTCTCTCTTATTCCACTTACTTTCTCTCTATATCTCTGTTTGGATTTCCCGCCTGGCTCTACTCTGCCAAGCCATTGTCTGTAACAGCTTTATTCATCAACCAATAAAGCAACACATAGAGAAGGGCATAATCTCCCCATTTCTGTATAATTAAAAAGGAAGGTTTAAACTTTAACATAGTAAAATTACATATAACAAAACAGGTATCAAGCAAGAAATACAGTTACAGCATTTCTTTATGAGTCTAAATTTTCATATCTAATTTATCTTTTATCATAACTAAGGAAAACTATATAACTGTCTTCAACTCCAGCAAAGACCCCAGAAGGATATAATATTATCTAAGTTAACAGGAAGTGCATTGTAAGCAACTTCCAAAACTCTAGAATTGACAAGAGACATCTTACTGCCTGGACAGTCACCCAAAGTTTTTCTATAATGTTGGGGCACCCGTCTTCAGCCTACAGGCCCATAGTATCTGGCAGACTTTTTCATGAAGCAGGAAATTTGAAAGACTGCTTTGCTTAAATTGGCAGTTTGTCAGTCACTTTCTTCTGTGTCCTGTAGAATCCCTGGCAGTTTCCTCTGTGAAAAAGGAATGCCGAAGGACCATCTTGTTTTTTGGAAAATTTAGCAGTCATTTTCTACATGTCCAGTTCATACAGCATACTATCAAGCAGTCCAGGCAAGAGCAGTTTCTTGCCCAAATGGCTAGCAAACTCCATAAGGAGCCTCTTTGATGCCCATCATCCTCTTGAAGTAGATTGGTGCTACCAGGAACAGATATGTCTCATTGTCATGAAAACTCCTAGGTTAACATTTAAATGCCATATTCTATAGGTCTTTGAAAGGTTTGAAGAATACATACTCATGAAAACTTAATTAACATGACTACAGTTTGACTATTATAAAAGGCTATCTATTTACCTATAATTTTTAATTATGCATTTTAATGAGCTTTATAAACATGTCTTAAACAAGAGTGGAAATATGAATATAACAAAATTGACCTTAAATTGTATAAATAAACCAAAGTCCATCCCAATGCAAAGTATTTATCTCTATATCATATCCCCTTATTGTTTTAGAAATTGATTGTGACCATTAATCAATTATAATCAATCCTTTTAAAATAAAAATAAACATTTATAAACAATTATTTGGGGAATTTGGGCATTGTTTTCTCCAAACTGCTTCCTGCTGTTTGTTAGGCAAAGTATTTTTAGGGTTCATGGAGACAATTCAGGTGGAGTCTTGTTCCGTTGAACCACATTAGCCTGGAAAGAATCCACAGGTTCTCATCTTCTGTGGAAACAAAAGCAGAACCTCTTTTCCAAAGCAATACATTCTTAAATCCAAAATTTGAAGTCAAGATACCTTTATGTTGGTTTAACTTAGCAGTCCCCAGAATCAAATGTCTCTCTGCAGTCAAAAAAATCAAAGAAAACACAATAATATACATAATCTAGACTCTCTGTGTATTTTCCATCTTTATGTGATTTACTATTTTACTCTATTTTTAATATTTAATTATCTTTACTCCTTTAATCTGTTAATTTCTGTATTCTTGTCTATACTCTTTTTCCTCTCTCTCCCAAGCCTATGTACATTTTTTAAACACACTGCGACCCATTCAGAGGTTTATTTTTTTCTAAATCTGTCTTTATCGCATATCTGTAATCATTTCCCGACCAGGAGTGCCTTTTTCTTATAATTCCTAAGTGGGTATGGCTAGGACCAACTCCATGGCCTTGCCCTGTTGGCTCTGCACCATCCAACATGGTGGAGGTATGTTCATTGCTTCTGTGGGCCATGCTCACTGCCTCAACTCCAGGGATGCAGCAGGTATATGTCACGATTAACTGGAACCATATCCAGCACTCTGCTCACAATCCCCATTTAAGTGCAGGGCCTCCCAAAAGAGCCAGAGTTCCTGCTGCCAATGCAAACAGGAATCTGGTTCTTAAAGGAGCCAGCTGTGAAGTTTTTGCTGCTAAGGCTGAGTCAGGAAGCCTTCTCTTAAAGAAATCATGCCTCTGCTCACTGCCAGCAAACAGAACCTATCTGAAAAAAATGCTGCTACCAAGAAGCTTAACTCTGTTCTTTTGTGTCTAGAATTCCTTCCCAAGCTCTCTCAGGTTTTATGTGGATGTCGCTGGTCCATGTTGGTGCCATTTTGTAATCGTACCAAAGAATTCCACAATATCCCAGAATGGAGTATAACAAAGGTTTATTTATTTGGGGATAAACTCAGTAAGGATAGCAATCTACAATCCCCTCTGTGCACTGGGAACTGGAGCCAAATCCAGCAGCAAAGAGAGCTGAGCATGCTTTTTGTCAGCCTTTATAGTACATGAGACCACACCCAAAATGGGCTAGTGTCTTAAAGGCTATTGGCTGAAGGAGTTCCCACCACAAAACTGTGGCACAAATAGTCTCTAGTCCTGTTCTCAGTGGAGTCCTTGTTCCCATCTCAAACAGAGGAAGCTCAGTCTCACTGACTGCATTTCTCTCAGCATTCAGATCTCCACACACCCACAGGAATGAACCTAAGGCTTACTTACCGTGTTCTAGGGCTTTTCTTCCTTTTTAGAAATTTTATTTTATTTATTTTTGATAATGTCATACTTATATACAAGATACATTGTATCTTGATCATAGCTCCCCACAGCTCCCGTGCTTCTCAGTTCTTCCCTAACACAAACACCTCTCACCCCCATGTCTTACTCTTTGTATAACCTGCTGGGTCCCTGCATATATATGGGGACATCCATTAGAGCATGGGTAACCCACCAGTGACTACAACCCCTAAAGAAAAATGACTTCCCTCCCCCAGCAGCCATCAACTTTCAGTAGCTCTTCAGACAGAAACCCACTCATCTATGTTAATATTGTCTGGCTTGATCTTGTGTAAGTAATCACTGCTGCTGTGACTTAATGAGTGTGATGGCCATTTCATATCCAGAGGACAGCATTTTATAGCACTCTTTCCTACCCTGCAAAGGAGATATCCTCTTTCCGCCCCTTCTTCCAGAATGTTCCCTCAGCCTTGGGGAAGTTACTTATTCTCAGCATTTTTATCAGTTATGAGTCTCTGCATAAAGGGGGTAGGCTTCTCTGCAAAGCAGTTGAGATTAACACTACTCTATGGATATAAAAAAATTTTGACACCATGTCTATTTAGCAAAACAACAATAGAGGGCCTCCCCTTTGTTTTCTTTTCTTTTCTTTTACCAGATTTATAGGATCAGGAGTGATAGACTTCAAATCCAATCAAATGCAGTTGGGTTATTTCATAGCGGGGCCATGGCACTGTTGTGCTAGTAGATACATCTTGCCTGTTAGGTCAGTATCGTAGGATGCAGGGTCTACTGCTGGGTAAGCCCATTGATTCTTTTTCTCCCCCAGCAGCCTGCATAGCACCTTCCAGCAGGGAGGAAGTTTTCAGGTCAGTTCCAGATTTCTCTGTGTTCTAAACGGAAGTGTGTGGTGTCTTCAGCAGTAGGTCTTACCTTCTAGTTATGGTGGGCAGCAAGAGCAATGGCAATAGCCTGTGTCATTTGGGGGGCCTCTAGACCTTCTTGAAGGGTTTTTCTAGTCCACATTTCCAAATTCTCCCATGTTTTTCCCACAACCTATTTCCAAAGGCCTAAGAACCACATATCTAGGTTTGGCAGAAGCAACACCTTCATTTCTCCTCTACTAATTTTCTGGATTAGTTATTTTGTACCAAGGAAGCTGGCAGAAACGGTATAATGGAGGAAAGATTGTTTTGGCTCACTGTTTCAAGAGTAAATTCATGTTAACCAGAGTGTGTAATAGAGCCTACTCATATCATGGCCCATGGCCAGGAAGCAGAGAGGGAGCTCTGGAACCAAGGCCTGGGCCTTGACCTTCATTGGCAGTGGTTCTATCCCTAAAGGTATTACAGCCTCCAGAGTAGCACCCTCATCTGGGAAGCAGGCCCTTTAAACACTGTGGGGGATATTTCACATTCAAGCTGTATCAGTATCAATTCTCCAATTTTAGGATTTCATGTAATCCTCATCTTGAAGATACGTTTTCCTTTCTGTAAGTCAGTGTGGGGACCTAAGTTTGATCTCCAACATCCACTTTTAAAAATCGGGAGTGGCCAAACAAGTCTATAAGGCCAGCTCTGGGGCAGTAGAAACAAAAGGTCCCTGGGGCTTGCTGGCAGCCAATCTGAACCAATTGGTGAGTTCCAAATTCAATGAAAGACTGTGTCTCAAAAACAAGATGGAGTTCTGTTAAGAAGAGACCCATTGTCAACTTCTGGCCCCTACCCATGTGCACAAAATTGAATGAATACATACATATGCATACAGAGACACATGTATACACACATACAACATGCACACACACACATACACACAAATGAGGCTCCACAAAATTCCCTTCACCCCATCACAGAAAGTATCAAGGTGTTAGGAATTTTGTACCAGGCACTAGGCAAGACTAATTGTGCCACTGACTGTGGAAACCAGCCCCTGTGATCTGCGGCCATGGCCATTCTTAAAGCATTTTTGTTGTATTTGTTTTTTCATTTGCTTCTGTAGTCCTGGAAATCAAACCCAAGGCCTTGTGCATACTTTGTAAGTATCTATCACTGAGCTACACCACAATCCCTCTTTGTCATGTTTAATTTTGCCTTAGCAGAACAGTGTAAACTATAAGTACACATTCTCTGAGGGAGAGACTCCATTAAGCACTCCACTACACCACCTGCCTGATGGCTTGGCATCATTCTCCTTGTCAAGTGGAGATTATTTTTTTTAAAAATAAAGAAAACAAAAAAGAAAGAAGAACTCACCTCACGGAGCTAAGGAGTGAGCAAATGACATAAAACATGAAGGCTCCGTCATCAGTACTTGGTATATTTATGACACAGGAAGGGCCAGCTCTTAATTGCTTTTATTAGCTGCCTGTAATTAGTGTTGTGTGTCATCGCTTGTGAGTCAAATTTTTCCCAGTGTTTATAAAGAATTTCTTCTTTTTTCTTTCTTTTACTTTTTTGTGTGTGTGTGTGTGTGTGTGTGTGTGTGTGTGTGTTGTGTGTGACTTACTGCATGCATTGGAGTTCAAGAGGACAACCTGCAGGCATCTGTTCTCTCCTTCCCCCGCTGGGTCCCAGGGATCAAATTCAAGTTAGAGCATCTGGCATGGTGCCTGTACTCACTGTACCATCAATTTATTTGTTTTTGTCTGCTGGCTTTTGCTACTTTGCATAGTCTCCTTGACAAAAAGCAATCAATTTGTAAACAGTAAAACACACGAGTTTACACAGACACGTCAATGAGTAGCTCATAACTACGGGAAGTAGATGATGATGATGACCCTCCCTTTTTTCTAAAGATAAAGTTTTGCAGGAACCAGACCTTGCTTGTTCATTTACATTTGGCTCCTGGCTGCTTCTACTCTATGGAGAGATTAGTTGCAATACCTCAACCCCTTACTTTATCCCTCTTTCTCCAAAATGTTTGCCATCCACTACTTATAGACCATTCGTGCCCCCTCCTCTGGGAGTTCCCTTGGAGCCTTTTAATTTTGCTACTGAACTCAGTGCTACCTTCCTCCTGGCAGAACTATTGGTGCTGAACGGCTCAGATCCTGTGGCTGAAGTTGCCATTCGGCAGCTCAGTGAATCCTCAAAGCTGAAGCTGAAGTCTCCACGGAAGAAAAGCACCATCATCATTTCAGGGATCTCTAAGGTAGGTGAAGGCAGCAGTGGGAGGTGGGAGTGTATCAGCACAGCACCCCAGTCCCTCATCAATCCAGACGGTCCCCTCTACAGAGTCTAATACAGTTCCTTCCCACCAGAGAGGTGGTTACTTTGGAACCACAGTAGTCATTTGTCCTGTTGATACAGGAAGGTAGCAGCCATCTACTAAATGGTGCTCTGAGGCTTGGGAGCTTGGTAAGTCATTTCTGGAATGATTACTAAGAGAGAAAGAAAAGCACATGGTACAGGGTCTACCTCACTGCCTCCCAAGTTCATTTTTTCCATATTACTCATTTCCAAAACATTTAAATATTTTATAATAAATATGTGTATTCCTTGTCATTATTGATGGAAACAAAGATTGTTCTACAGAATGTTCTAGTTCAGTTCCCCTGCTCTTCCACTCTGCGGTAACTTTTGGGGAGCAGAAGGTGGGTGTGAACTGCCTCTGTTTGCAGCCATGCCCCTGGAGTACAGAGCAGGCTAGATCTTCAGTGCCAGGGGCTATGGGAGAAGCTGGTTCTTTCTAGACGTTTCCAAATGTAGATGGAGAGAGAGTGCTGCAGTAAGCAACAGATTCGGCAGTTGTAGCCATGACTAAGGAGGATGGTTGGGTCTTACAAGGCAGGCAGGAGAGCATGCTGGAAATCACTCTCTTAGTTGCTGGCAGGTGCCAATGAAGAGTCACAATAGGTAGTGATATACACAGTATTGTGAGTATCCTGGATCCAGGACTTCAAAAGAAAGCTCACGAGTGGCCTTGTTGTGGTTCCACCCCCCCCCGTGTCTCTTCTTGGCTTCTTCAGTCACCAGAGTATGAGGGGCAGATCTCTGGGGCCAACAAGGCCAAATAGTGGAAGCTTTTATTCAGTCTGGGTTAGTAAGCAAGATGAAGATAACCCATGATCATCTTCTCTGTACTTTCTGGCTTTGCCTCAGAATCATCAGATAATCTTCATATTTAATACCTGTAGGCCACTTTGATTATTAATTTTATTGGCATACAGACTGTTGTATTGGTATCATATCATGCACTTCTGTAAGCTGGTTCTCTGTCAGCTGTCACTTAGCAAAGCTACTTGTGTGGCTGCCACCCAGGTTGAGAATAGCATGGGTGCTGTGCCTTTCAGTCATTCCTGTTGAGCCACTGTCCCAGCTCTCCACATTACCTATTAGTTTAGTGCCTATAACTTTACAAACAAATACAGTCCTTAAGAGGACCCATCATCTTCTGGTTAATCTCTACTTTGAGATAGAAAGGTACTTAGTAACAAAAGTGTAAAAGACTAAATCTGCCCAAGTTTATGCTCTTTGCTGAGCTATACTTTATCTGCTTTGAAGAAAGTGATAGTCCTTGCCACTCCCTTTCTGGGGTTTCCTTACTGATAGGTGTGCAGTAGGAAGTGTGTTAACTCTTCTCCAGCACCCTCAGCCTGTGCCCTTCAGACCACCTCTGGATGCCTTGTGGCTCTCTGTCTTGGCTAAGATGGAAACGTATTTTATAAGCATTTACCATGTAGCACAGGGGCCTTTGGGGGCTAGCTGTCCTTGCTATTGCTTGATATATCTAGTCACAATGCCATGGGAGGCGATATTCAGGTGGTGTCAAACTCTCTCTGTCTTCCATGTACTCTCGTTACATCCATGGGCTGGTTTTTCATTTGCCCTCAGCCGTGTTGTATGTCTCCCCTGACAGACCTCACTGTCTCAGGACCACAGTGCTGCCCTCATGCTGGACTATGCAGCTTCTATGGATAGCACCAAACAAGGGGATGGCCCATCTGCTCTGTGCCCTCAAGAGGCAGCTGCAGCCTCTTCCACCTCCCCACCTGAAGATGAGCCAGACCAGGCCCTACCTGCCCTCAAGCCTAGAGAGGATGATCTAGACTCCTGGGACCTAGAGAAGGAACCCCCAGTAGCGTGGAGCGGTCCAGCCTTACAGGAACCGGATGGGGACGAACTGTCAGAGAGCTCTTTGAGTGCTTCGGAGCTTGGAGCCATCAAGAAGCATAAAGGTACCCGTTCCCAAGCCCCCAGCTTCTCGCTTGGGCTTCCCTCTCTGTGTCGTTGCTCCCATGCTGGCCTCCCTTTTGTCCTCTCTGAGGCTGTCCTGGCTTCATCCCTTCCCTCCCAGTATGCTCAGACACTGAGAGCTGGAAGGCAGGTAGGAAGCCTGCATGTGAGCAGCTGGGGCTTCATCTTCTCATCTGGGGCCACTGTGTTTTCATGCCTCCCAGCACCCTCCCTCTCTGTCTCTCTCCATCTGAAAACAGAGCTATCCAAGACTTCAGAGTACCACCAGGAGTTAGGTGCCATAGTGTCCAGGGACAGAGCAAAGTGAGCAGATATTGGCATCTAACCTTACTTGCTCCTCTCAGTCTCTTCTTCCAACTAGAACCAAACCAGACCTCACCACCTGGAATCAGCAAGATCTACAAGGCAAGAATCCCCCCCAGAATAACTCCTCACTGACTTGATACACACATAGTAACAAAGTCATTTGTTAGCACAATCAGTTTTCTTTCCCCATGAGCAATGAGCCCTTCTTTCAGAGCCTGGCATTTCTTGGGGGTGGACACTTGGACCTAGACCTTTGTCTCGCCTTTGGACTTGGAGATTTCAGACTCACTGAGATTCAGCTCTAAGACCTAGAGACCATCCCTAATATCCACATTCTCAAAAAAATGAGTGCTGAATGAGGCACCTGGTCAACCCAGGAGCTGTGGTGGAACTCAGTATCCACTCCTAACTCTTCCTTGTATCTGGGGCTCCAAGGCCCACTTTCCTCCAGCAGATTTCTCAGGACCCTCTTGGAGTGCACTGGGCAAAAAGCTTAGCCATCGCAAGTGTTAAGAATCCTGGCCAACTACTTCTACTAGAGACAGGTGGGGTCTCCTGCTGGGGAATTTTACCTCATGGAGGACATAGGTAATGTTTGTAGACAGCTGTGGTGTCATAGCCAGGAAAAGTAGTACTATTGGCCCCTAGGGGGTAGAAGCCACATGTTGTAGTAGGGTGAGGCGGCCCCTGTCCTGCCACCCAGCTAGTTTATGCCCGAAATAATTACACGGAAACTGTATTCTTTTAAACACTGCTTGGCCCATTATCTCCAGTCCCTTATTGGCTAACTATCACATATTGATCTAACCCATTTCTAATATCTGTATTGCCACTT
>LOEQ01001716.1:195383-206400 GCA_001685075.1 Bramus lutescens | reverse complement strand
GAGAGAGAGAGAGAGAGAGAGAGAGAGAGAGAGAGAGAGAGAGAGAACTTATTTGAGTTATTCCTCACAGGCACAAATGAACTTTCCTCGTTGGAATGTCCCATCCTCCCCACATCCTGGTATCCTTCTTTGGAGACAGGATTCTTCTGGAATCCTGCCAAAGGCCATGCCAATGCCTTGATCTGCCCACTGTGTCTGTATGCTCCTCCCTGAGACCATGAGGCACCCTTTGCTCTAGACACCTGGCAGCCATTTCTAAAGGATGAGTCCCATTGATATTCAAGGCCAGACCCTTCTCCTAGCAGCACAGAAAAGCTAGACCTGGGAACACTGGTTTCAGGAGCCAATCACCTTAGGCCTACACATATGTCATTGTGGGGCCTGAGTAGTCACTTCTCCAACGCTGATGTCCTCATTTTCAGTGACGGTTCCCCCAGACTCGAGAGTGCAAGCCTGCTGAGACAGTATCAGCACCCATATCAAAGGAATTCCCTTCAGTCTGGAAGACCATGTCCTCCACATAGAAGTCATGATTTCCAAGAAGGTCTTACAAACCAGTGCAGGAAGATTGTCATGTCAGTGCATAGCACAGGATAGCATCCATTTCTGACGGATGCTGGAAAGTGAAGTTTAGCACCCCAGCAGAGGGACTGCAGCGATCATGAGGGAGTCTGGAAGAACAAAGAACAACCTTGCTATAGGCCGCATCATGGTGTGGGACCCGAGAACAGGTGCTGAATGCACAGTGCTGCTAAACTGGCAGCTTAAACCTTGGACATTTGTAGAGATCACAACAAACACACACTTAAAGCCTTCCTTTTTCTTTCTTTTCATCCTTCTAAATCTTTCTGCAGTTGATCGTAGCCAAACAGCTGAGAAACAATAAAACTTAAGACCCTCAAGTCAATCAGTCTTACAATCTTTTGAAAGTCTTTGACACTTCAGGGCCGGAATTTGACTTTAGGCATTCATGCTGCAATTTCTCTTGAGGAAATTGTAGTGATGGCCAGGAAGTATGAAGATTACCTTTTAAAACTGTTTGGAAAAAAGATAATTTAAAAAAGCTGTTTGAATATAGTCACTCTGTGCCTGTCTTCATGGTCTGACTTCCTGCCTTAGCCCGGACTAATCCATGTCTGTCCCTTGTGATCGAGGTACCTGTGTTGTCTTAAATGGTAGCTTTATGATATTTTATTTCTAAATGCAAACCTGAGATTGGAGTGTCCAATGAACTGGACAGGAGGAAGAAACTGCCCTGGCCTTTCCTAGCTTCAGGGCTTTGCAACAACCCGTGGCCTTCCTTGCCTTACAGATATCTCTATCTTTACCTCCTGTCCTGTGCATCATTTTCCCTCTCTGTGTCTCTTCAAATTTTTTACAAGGCCACCAGACATCAGAAATGTTTTATTAGGCCCATCTTAATTACCACCTTTTAATTTGATCACCTCTGGAATGACTCCATCTCCAAAGGGTACATTCTGAGATTCTGGGGGCTAGGAGAACAACACAGTTCAGCTCATAGCACTATACTGATCCAAAATACAGTCCCCACCCCAGGGTAGCTTCAGTTCAGGGACATACAGGGTCCGCCCTACCACAAGGATCTGGGGTCTACAGTTGGCCCAGGGCATGGATTATTATGTTCTTTTTCTTAGGCTTCCCCCTTACCCTCCAACCTCCTCTATTTCAAGTGTGAGGCCCCCAGCTGTTTGTGTCCTTTGGGAACTCCAAAGCTAACCTAGAGCAGAACCTAGGAGGTGCCTGTAAGTCTGAAATCCTCGCAGACCCTCCTTCCCCACCTCTAGCCCAGGTAACCTAGGGCTTGGAAACCACTCAAAGCCAGGAGGGCCCATGCCTAGAGCTCAGTTCTCTGCCTGCCTGATGCTTTTGATATGACAGAATTACCCACACGAGTGTCTTTGTATTCACGCATGAACCAGCTCCAGTCATGTCCAGCTGGAGGTTAGTGCCCAGTCATCCAAACACTAACTGGTGATTGTTCTCTTGCTCAGAGACAAGACTCACTCTAGGAACAATCCCTCTTACCTGTAGCAACACCAGGCTGTGGCTTGGAGCAAAGTCATTTGCTTGACCATATTTACCTCCTTTTACTTCTCTTTCCAGCATCCTCAGATCCTAGCAATTGCTCTGGGATAAATGTGAAATTCTGTCCTAACTGTTCTTTATGACAAGCAATTTGTTTGTTAAAGGAGAGGTTTTTAAAATTTTCTGGCAAATTTGTGCAGATTAAATTAGCTTACTCCTCTGAGGCAGTCCAGCTTTTCTGCTTCTGCCAACAGGACAAGGCAAACTCATCACTAAGGTCAGGCTGCCAAGGTGACGTTTTGTTTGTTTGTTTGTTTGTTTTTTGTTGTTTTGTTTTTGTGAGGATTTTGTTGGTTTGTTTTTGATTCGGGGTTTCTCTTTGTAGCCCTGGCTGTCCTAGAACTTGCTCTGTAGACTAGGCTAGACTCTAACTCAGAGGTCTGCCTGCCCCTGTCTCCCTAGTACAGGTATTAAAGATGTATACCACCCCACTCACCCAAGGTGGCTTTTTAAAGCAACCAGCTTCTTTCTCCATTGTGAATATGGATGATAAGGAGATCCCTACCAGATGCTAACATGTTGGCATGTGTTTCATGTACAGAAGTACATCCATACTTTCCCCCAAGCACATTCATGAGCAACACAGGAGGCCATCTATGTGTATCAGGATTGTTGAATGTGGCTTATATGCCAAACATACCGTCAGATTTTGGACAGATCTCCTTGGCTTCATGGCCAGGCTTCTCCTCTTTTGAACACAACTCCTTGAAGCAAATAATAATGAACTTCATGGGCTAGCATGGCTCTGCCCCTGGCCTTGCTGGGCCTGGGTTAATAGGATGCTAAACTAATTGGTGAAAAGGTAATGCTGAGCTTCCTCTCGTCTACGCTGTAATTGCACTTGACTTTCAGGGACTGTTTTAACCCCACAAGTGCAATCCACTCTTTGTTTTCTGTTTTCTGTCCCATACACCGTACCTGGCATCTGTGCCAAGGAGTTGAACCAAACAAAATCAAGGGCTTCTTTTCATTTTGTCTTGACCACTTCTTTTTCTTTGTTTGTTTTTATTATTTTCATTGTTGGGTGAATGTGTGCTGAGACTTTAACTCAGGACCTTATGCACGCTAAGTACTTTACTACTAAGTTACATTCTCAGCCTAGCATGAGACTTTCTAGGTTGAAAATGGTCCACTAACAAGTTTCATATGACTTAGTCTAGTGTGGGTGAGTGGGTGAGCATATGAACAGACTGGTAGATAAAATAGATATAATATCCTAGTGCAAGTCTAAAGAATGATCTAGAGTTAAATTTTAAAAATAAACCTTTCTTCAAAGAACAATACTGTATTAAGAACACAAGCTCCATGATTTACAGGGCTCTAAGCTTGCTGTTAGGAGCATATCCTTCGTTCCTGGGCATACAGCATAGCCTTGCTTATCACAGAGTACCTAGCAAAGGGGAGGGGTCATAAGGGACCCCCAGCCCACCTACTCGACAGTGCAGGCTTGCCAGTCCTGCTGTTGGAAGGCTCTTATTTCAGTGTCTGCCTCTGTGGGCAGTGGCCATTCTTTGAGGGAGCACCTGGCTTTGTCACAGGTTGTACAGGTGTCTGGAACTTTGTTTCCCCCTTGGCCTGGGTTCATTCCCCCACAGCCCTGACCACTCCTGTGCTCCCCTCTTGCAGGAGGAATTCTAAGGAAAAGTGCTAAGCTCTTCTCCCGCCGGCGACACCAGCAGAAAGACCCAGGCATGAGCCAGTCACATAACGACTTGGTATTCCTGCAGCAGCCAGAGGGGAGGCCGAAGAAGGGGGCAACCCTCAGCCGGCTCCTGAACAAGAAGCTGCTTACCAGGCACAGAGGCAAACACACCATGAATGGAGTGACCAGTGAGCCCTGCATGTAGCTCGAGTTACCCCATCATCAGAGCTGGAGAATAGGACCACAAAGACCCCCACCAGAAGAGCAGGAACCAGTCCCATCGGATGCGTGCATTGTCTAGCTTGTNNNTTTTCTCAATAATCTTGGTTTTTAAAGGGAAAAAAAATCTGCCTGTTTGTCCAGGATGCTTCCCCGAAGATGGCTGATAATGCTGTCCAGTTTGCCAGCAGATATTCAGGGAGAACACCTGGCTCCAGCTGTTACCATGTAGTCCAAGTATTGAGGTGGATTATAAGATAGATATTTACATCATGTGTGCTCTGATGGACTATTGATGATAGTAGGCAGGATGGATCCCAGTCCACCAACTTCTTCTTCTCTCCTTCAGGGACTATTAGGGTTCATGTCTGGACCATAGCAGGAGGGAAAGATGGGCTGTGGGCTGAATGGGCCACCTCACATATCTTGCTATTTAGAATTAAATAGTGCATCTGGCCCTGGAGACAGTGGTATAGATATAGGCAGGATTTTTGAGCCATGAAGAAATTATAATAGGAAAAAGATATGCTTTGACAAGTATTAGGTGTTCGCTTTTGATATTAGTCATAGAAGTTAAAAACTTATGCAAACACTAAATGTGTCCTATGCAGATTATGCCAGACACGTCCAGATTTACTTGAGCCTTCTTGCAAGTAGAGGTGTAGAAATTCAGATGTTTATTTCTTCTGCTAGGGGTTCTGTTTTTTCCCATGGCACAGGCAGCACACTAAGCTCAAATATGCTGAGGCTGACATTGGGAGCAATTACTGATAGCTTATAGGACATGATCACACATATATGGTTCTTGCCAAACATAGCCAACAACCAAAACAAAGAACTTTTAGGGCAACTGAAGAAATTATTCTGTATCTTGGGTGCCAATTAATGTTAGGCATAGAAGTTTTATAACAATTGGGCCAAACTTGTAGGAATTCTTTTTATGGGCTCTTCAGAATTCTACTGTGAACAGGGACTTCTGAGGTCACATTTCGAAGTATCCTGGTTTTTCTTTACTGTGGGAAAGATAAAGTTGGCACCTGGGTTCAGTATCCCCCTGTATCCATAAGTACTGTCCCCATCTGTGTGCCCAGCACTGTAGATTCCCTGGGTCTCACAGCCCTCCAGAGCCACTGTTCTTGGGGTGTTTTGACCTGTTAATAACATCCATTTTCTTCCTATAACAATGGAAGGGCTGACAGGAAGACCTGAGTTCTGTCACTGATATGAAGTCAGGAAGTTCCTTCTGGCCTCTTCTGTTCATTAGAAATACCAGGGGCAAAGTCACTGTTGTTGACCAAAGATGTCTATGAAAGCCAAAATTATAGTAATTTTTTTTTCCTGTTTTAGCAAGAGAGATTGGAAACCCATATTAGAAATCCTTTTTCTTTCTTTCTCTTCATTTACTCCATCCTGGGGATTAAACCTGTGGCTTTTTGCACACTTCTCTACTGAACTATTTCCCTGGCCCTCTTTTTACTTCATTATTATTATTATTATTGTGAAGTTGACTGGGCTGCCTTGTAATCCTTTCTGTAGCCCAATCATACCTTGAAACTCTGATCCTCCTGCCTTTGTCTCTCAAGTAGCTGGAAGTACAGGCCTGAGCCACTAGGCCCAGTGAATTTTACTTCCAAATAAAGAGAGAATTAAAATGAATTTGAAAATTCTTGAAGGGTGTGGTTGTGTAGACCTGTAATCCCAGCATTTTGAAGGTGGAGAAAGGAGGATGTTAGCTTCTAAGCCATCCTGGGCTACATGAGACCCCCTTCTAAAAACAGACAGCAACAAAAATAGAAGAAAAAGAACCTGGAAGAATCTCAGGTGGTTTTCAGGTGACTTTGAAGAGACATTTTAGTATATTTTCACCTTATGTTAAGTCACTAATAATTTCCAGAATGGAGCCATTGGTACCAAATTGGTTCCCAAAGCCAGTAACCCCCAGTACTCTTTTTGGGAATGGATGTGATTTAAATGCTCTGCTTTACTTGAAGTGTTGATATTCCATACCATGTACAGAATTGTGACACGTAGCTGTCCATTCCCAGAGACTGCGGTGTGTCAGGGATTCTGATTTTGATGCTGTATTTTCAGTGTGGGGTTGTGGCCCTCATCTAACATGTGTGGGGCCAGAAGAATTTGAGACACCTTTTGGATCTGGGAATATCTTGATAAGTCTTTACTGTCTGAGCATCCCTGAATCCCACATATAAATTTTTCAGAAATATAAAACTCTTTGGACACTATGGTACACACAGAGTTTTGAGGTTTAGACTTTTGTGTTAGGGATGCTCAGCTTATGCAGATTTTGTTGGTTTGATTGGTTTTGACATTTATGTTCAGTTTTTCAAGTGTGAAGACATCAGAATTTTAGGTTATACTTCCTCTATCAGCAATGACAACAAAAAAGAATAAATGGTTTTTAACCATCCTAGCCTCCAAATGACCCTGTGAGCATCCTGCTCCTAGCTTCCTACCCACATCTAAGACCTGTCCTGTAGGGTCTTCATTGAACAGCCTTTGCCAATTGAGAACACCATCACAGCAGGGTGCAGAGATGGGCACACAAACAGGTGATTTCAGGACCTTCTCTGTGAAGTCCCTTCTCCAAGCTGTTTATCCTCTTCTGTTTCTTCACGATTTACTGCTGAGATGAACGTCATAAGATTATGTACCAGTTGTCCACAGCACACATGTGTAAGTCACATCTGTCCTACCATCGCCACTGCATTATTTTGTAGCTTCAGTTTCTGTCTTGATTTTTGGCAGAGTGCTAGTTTTAAAGAAATTTCTCATGAACACTAATTCAGGTGTCTGTGAATCTAGGAGCAGATCTCAGGCTGGCTGGAGTGAGCTGGCCACATTTCCCCTGTCCTTCATGCAGGGACTAAATAGAGCTGTTTGTGTGTGATGTTGGTGAAGTAGCAACAAAACTAGGGCTCTCTTGCTCCGGTTGAAAACCTACTATGAGCAAGAGGATTTAGACAAAGCACTTTATTTTAAATTTTAGTTTAAGTTCAAAACCAGCCCTGCTTTCTGGCTGTGGAAGGAAGCACGCTATTTACTGCTGACCAATTCCAAATCAGATTTTTGCTTGGGTTTTCCCTGGCCACATTTACAGAAAAAGAGTTGCAAATGTTCTTCTCAAGCAGAAAGGGAAAGATTAATTCATATTGCTGCCACCCAAAGTGGTGTTTTTTTGGTTAATAAGCTCAGGGCTGTCAGTCTTCAACTTTCAAAGTACAAGTTGATAGATGGTAGAAGAAAAATGTGTCTGTCACACAGAAACAGGTGTGGGTACTGACCCTGATGACAGGCACTGTCCCCACTATCTCAACAGGCCAAGACCTGAGGACCAAAGCACCTGCATGGAGACAAAGACACTGTTCAAACCAGCAGTGCAAGCTCCCATCGCCTCTGGCTATTTATGTAAAATGTCCCTGTTCTGTGTATAAATAAGTATTGGAATCACTAAGCGGCCTGGTTCACTTTGCTGATGGTGGAGTGGAGATGTGATTATCCCCTGGGCTGTAAGCCATAGTTTTCCACCCACTGTCAAACCTCTACTGCAAAGAGAATAAAAGTAAAGGCTTCCCAGGTGTGTAGTGAGCCTGACACTGGTGAGTAGCAACTGGCATCTATGACAATGATTGTATTTGTTGCAGCACTTTGGATGTGGGTGTTACCCTGCACCACCCTAGGCAGCGAGACATGGCTGCAACTCTACTGACCTCTCAAGAAATAAATGCGCTCATGGAAAACATTGAGTTGAGTTTCCAAGTCCTGGGTTGTCCTGAGAGTACCAGGGGCTTCTCTACTATGTCCCTTTGTATGACTGGCAATTGCAGCCAACTGACTGAAAATACACACGATACCTTCTTTGACCCTCATTCCTGTCAATGGACTTTTCATCCTCATGTTCCAATATTTTGTGTGCTATGGAGTTCCACCAAGGCTGGGGCTAAAATTTACTGTAGGATTTTAGCAGCTTCAGAAACCTGGGGAGTGATGAATTGTGGGTGCTGCAAGCCAGGATCTGTCTTGGGCCAGGTCCCCCAAAGCAGTGCCTGACATGGCCTGTGAGACACATGTTTGGGGAGTGTTCATCAGTCTGGGTCCCTGCTATCAGTATCCCAGATGAGAGCAGAGGGAATAGATAACAGTTTAGCCATGGGTATGTGACAGCGTTTACGCATGCACAGGATCTGGCAATGGTTTCTGGGGTGGGATTGAGGCAGCCTTGTCCCCTGCTGCAAGCATCACATCCCCTTTGTGTTCTTCAGTTTCTGTGGTCTCCTTCAGTTTGCCCTGCCACAAACAAACAAAAGCATTGTACTTGGAGCTGTGCTGCACTGAGGAACCACCAGGGAAACCACAGGTCCCACTCTCAGAAGCCGTCACTCTTCAGCTCTGCTTTCAGCCTGCTTTCCTATGGGACAGCACCTGAGGTAGCCAGCCACTCCTGAGCCAAGCCCCATACATTTTCTGCTGCATCTAAGGGGCTTCTATTGTGGAGATGTCATCACTGTAATAAAATTACCATGACAAAAAGTTTAGGGATGAAAGGGTTTATTTTGGCTCATAGTTCCAGAGGGATTAGAGTCCATTATGGCAGGGAAGGCATCATGGGCAGGAGTGTGAAGTTAGCTGATCACATTTTTATTCACACAGAAATCTGAACAGGAAGTGGGGCAAGGCTGTAAACCCTGAAAGCCCAGTGGAGTACTTCCTTCAGCAGGGCTGTACCTCTTAAAGCAGTGGTTCTCAATGTGTTAGTCATAACCCCTGTGGGGGTTGAATGACCCTTTCATAGGGGTTGCCTGAGACCATTAGAAAACAGATATTTACATTATGATTCATAAAAATAGCAAAATTAGTTATGAATTAGCAACAAAAACAATTTTATGTCTGGGGTCACAATAACATGAGAAACTGTATTAAAGGGTTGCAGCATTAGGTCGGCTGAGAACCTCAGTCTTTAAGGTTCCATGGCCTTCCCAAACAGCAGCATCAACTGGAGATCAAGTGTTCAAATTCTCCAAAGTCTACAGGAGAACTTTTTCAAAGTAAGGTCTATTTTGTAATTACATTCCAAGAGAGGAGTAGAGGCCCAGACTTGTCAGAATTTACCAGCTGTCCAGGCTGCTTTCTGCTGGCACCTCCAGAGGAATTCTGGATTCCTGACAGTCCATCTTTCCTGCCTGGGTTGACCCATATCAGCTACCCTTGGTCACTCTAGAATGCACACCTTCATTCCCGTATCATTCCCATTCTATTAGACTGGGCAGACTCAGGCCCTGACTTTTCATGAAGGGCTACCAAGGGCCCACAAGGGCAGCTGCCTGCCATGGCTAGTCCCCCATCTATCAGGCTCTGCTGCTGTGCACTCATCTTTCTCCCCATCAAAAATCTCCCTGGCATGAGGATGGGCATCAGCTGGTGGCTTCCAGCCACCCTGTCTCAATTCACCTGATGTCAACACTGAGCTAGATGCTGGAGGGAATGTAGGTAACATATTGTTTGGGCATCAGAACCAAGGTGAATAACCACATAGTAACCTCCTTGAAGAGAAGACACCAGGCCAGACTCTTACAGGTTTATCCTCTGACCACAGCACAGCATAGCTCTGTGCTATGGCTGCCCACAATGAGCATTTCCAAGTCATCCTGCATGCAACAGATTCAAAAGTGTGGCCTCTCTTTATTGGTGCCATTGACATACTATGGCATCCAGTCCCCCAACTCTGCTTGTGTTAAATGCAGACTAAGGACTGTAGTTTAATCTGGCTTTTCTTGCACTCTAATCTTGCCTTTTAGCTATGGATGCTATCAAGTGGAATTCAGTGTTGTGCACCTGTTAGAATTACCTTACTTCTTGATTAGATTTCCCTCTCTATCTGTATAGAAGTATCCCGATATGTGTGTGTGTGTACACACACGTGTACTTCTTGCTTGTGTTCATGGAGGCCAAAAGAGCATGCCGATGTCCTCTATCACTTTCTACCTTATTCCCTTGAGACAGGGTCTTACTGAACCTAGTCCTGGGATGGTGCCAACAAGCCCCAGTGTTCCTGTCTCCATCCTGCCCCATACATGGCTCTAGTGGTGAGGCTGCCAGCATGCACAGCCCTGTTTGTGTGTTTTTACATGGGTACTAGGATTCAAACTTCTGCCCCATGTTTGCACAGCAAGCACTTCCCCACTGAGTCAGCTCCACAGCCCCTAGTCAGAGAGGTGGCTGGGATGTTTGTAATGCCTTGCAATGAAGGATATATATACACATACATACATATACACACATATACATGTATGCATGTTTGATTTTTTGAGACAAGATTTCTCTGTGTAACGGCCTTGGCTGTCCTGGAACTAACTCATTTTGTAGACCAGGCTGACCTTGAACTCACAGAGATCTACCCGCCTCTGCCTCTCAAGCTCTGAGATTAAAGGCATGTGCCACCACGTCCAACTAAGAGTTTTTACATTTATATTAACACAAAAACCTGAACTGAGGAGGTATGTTTCTGGGAAAACATACATCTCAGGTATTGTGTTAGCCTTTGTTACTGTGACAAAATGTCTAACAAACTGTGTGTGTGGGGGGGAACGAGGAAAGGGACGAGTGATGTTTTGGGCTTGCTCATACAGGTTCCATCCATGGTCACTTGTTTCTGGGCCAGTGTTGAGGGTGGTAGGTATATCATGGGAGCTTATGGGAGAGGTCACCTCATGTTCAACATGAAACATAGGAAGAAACCTGGGACCAGGTATAACCTTCAGAGGCACACCTCCAGTTAGGCTCCACATCCCAAAGTTCCCGCTATCTCCGAAAAACGGCATTGTCAACTTGGCACCAGGCATTTGGCACAGGAACCTGGGTGGGCAACTCATGTTTGTCTTGGTTGGTATTTTTGTTCACTTGACACAAGCTAGTTATCTGAGAAGAGGAAACCACAACTGAGAAAATGTCTTCATAAGATTTACCTGTATGTCGCGCCCTACCCTCGTCCAGCAAGGAAAAGACGCGACACCAGAGCTCTTCTTGTCAGCGGTT
>LOEQ01001716.1:181515-193625 GCA_001685075.1 Bramus lutescens | reverse complement strand
CCCCCCGCCCGGCCCAGGCTTGGGCGATGCGCCCCCGTTGCGCCAAAAGTCAGGCCCGGCGTGGCTGCGGGCTCAGGTCCCTACAGTCCCTTCCCAGCCACCCGGCCGCCTTACCCGGTTTTCGGGCGCAGCCCAGGGAGGGGCCTTGGTCTCCAGCCCCTTTGGTGTTTAAGAAAGTCCGAGGGTGCGCCACGGCTCCGAGGCCCAGGCGTTTTACTTGTCGCTACCTTTTGGTGGCCTAGTAACCACAGTGGAAAGAAAGGCTCGAGACGTGCCCGCCTCCTATTTGGGAAGAGGGTGGACAGGAGGGGCCTAGGGTCAGGTGGAGCCTGAGTGCTCCAGAGGTGAGTTTCGAGAGGTCAGAGTTAGAACACCAGCTCGTGATGGGTAGCTCGTGCGCACTTGTCCAGCCGAGCCCTTCTTGCAGTGGATGGAGAGCCTCTTCACACATACAAGTGTCCCCCCTCCTCCGAGGTAGATTAAAATGGTAGAAGCGAGTGTGTGAACTGAAGACACGTGGACCGGTGCCTGAATGTAAAGCTTTCAAAAACATATGCTAGAGCCAGTTAGAACCCTCAAATGGAGGTGCTAGTGCAGAACCCCACAGGCCTGAAGGCGATTTTAAGGGTAAAACCTGAAGAAGTCTCTGGCTCTGTGGGAACCTCTCAGAGGTGGCAGGAACAGTACTCCCTGGAGACTGCAATGATGTAGTTGCTGAGATATGATCCCCTACACACCCTGACCATATTTTGCTTCAAACCTATAGGCTTTCCACATCTTACTTGCTGCAACCTCTTTCTCAGACTTCCCCTGAAATCACTGTCTTACTCTGAAATAAAACCTATAGATCAGATTATTCAAGGGAAAAGTGTTAAGTTTTCTCCTTTTTTGCCCCTTTTACGTCTGTCTGTGGTTTGTGTTTTTACACAAATGTCAGCAAAGAATATACCAATTGTTCTCTTTGGGGAGCAGACAGGGTAGTTTATTTCTTCAGGAGACAAACAAGTAAATTAAAACATAACCACAGCTAGGCTGATGGCAAGTGCTATGATCCCAGCACCCAGGAGGCTGAGACAGGAGGATCTTGAGGTGCAGGGAAGCCTGGGCCTCATAGTGAGACCCTGTCTAAAAACAATGGCTAACTTAGTGCTATTACCTTTGAGAATTACCTTTGTTCCCATGTCCTGTCATTTCCCCCCCTGTATGGTTATCTGTGCAGAAGGCAGGGAAGACACTGCTGCATTTTGCAGGTGTGATGGAGCTTAAAACTGGTCACTAGCAGTGGCTTAAAAGGCTGTCCAGACTCAGTTTATCATCTGTAGGCTGATACTTGTTCAGGGTACCTTACCCAGGTTCATTTACCAGGCCATTTCTGTGGTAAATGTTTCATGCATCCAGGGAGCAATGGAGGAGGTGCAGGAGGCCGTGTAGACCATAAGTAACACTGGTGTGGTAAGAACGTGAAGGAGGAAGGCTACTGGCTGTACGAAAGTTGACACACTCCACCGGGACAAGAACCATCTGTCTAGGAAGCAGTGGTTGAGTGAGAGACCAGTGCTGTGAGGGAGACTAGCCTCTGGAGAGCAGAGTGGGCTCAGGTAGACATGCAGCGAGTGTACAGAAGCCTGGATGGGCACATAGTTGGGATCTCAAGCTGGGGAAGGCCAATGGATCAGGGTGGAAAAGCAGCAGGAAGATAGAGAGCTATGATCAGGGATGTCACAAGGTCCCTATCCTTAGAGCTGAACCTGTGGCTGCCGCCTTGGAGAGCCAGGGCATCACAAGAGTACAGGCCAGTAGACTACACCCAAAATAGACGGAAATACTGAGAAGGTGATCCAGCCATGAAGGATGTCACTAAAAAGCACATAGCTGCTGTCCTGGAGGCACCAGCTGGCTTACCATCTAGGCATCCTCAGCTGCCCTTCAGAGATGCCATGGGCATGAGTGGGACCTTGCTGACTAGGGCAGGTCTTCCCTTGCCCAGGGCAGGAGACCACATTGATCCATCCGTCCTCTGACTTAGTAGTTATGGCCCTAGAGAATGGGTGTTTTCTTCCACAGGTATGGGAGATACAAAGTCACTGTGGGTGGCCACTCTCCAGCAACTTGAAGCCCTCCCTAACTGGCAGTTTCACCTCTTAACTCAGAAGGGTAGTCATGAGGCCCTGCTGTTTCCAGCCTCCTGCTCCATCTCCTCACCCATGTAATTCTGTTCTTGTCTCCTAGGAGAAGAGCCATAGTGGTCGTTTATCCTCAGCAGGTGAAGTAATAGGGAACCGTAATGTGCCCTGTGTACTTCCTTGAACCAGCTTCTCAAAACTAGACCTTTTTTGGTACTCAGTGACAGTTCAGTGAAGGCTGCCACAGCTCACTCAGAAGAAATGAACGCAGCCTGTGGTCCTGTGAAATCATGTCTGATTCAATGGATAGACATACTTGTGTTGCGAGAAGTTACGACAGGGGCGTCAGGAGAGCAATTGCAGGCAGCAGTGTGTAATGGACGGTTTAGGATCTCCAGGGAAGGAGGCAGGAGGGTACAGAGAAGAGGCGGGGTCAGCTTGCGGATGCTTAAAGAAGCTGATTCCTGTGAGTTGGAGGTGACTGAGGCCATCCCACCATGGGGCTTAAATTTTAATAGCTGTATTTACAAGACTGACATCAGGATCTGTTTTAGAGGTCAGTGGTACTTTCATCTCTTGCTGTTCTTTAAACCAGGCCTGGTCAGGTAAGCTGGTACTGAAGTACGGGGAATGGAGAATTATAAAAACACTTTTGTGAGGATATTGGCAGAGAGAGTGCTGGGCGTGGTGCCAGGCATTAGGTAGCTTCAGAGGTTGGTTCAGATCTAGGGAGGTGCAAGAGCTGCACCAGGATCCTGGCTTAGAGCTGACTTTCTACTTTGTGCCAAATCTGGGGGAGGGGGGATGGCCAAGGAGACACTGCAGTGTCGCTGCATGTGGACAGAGGTGTGACATACAGATGGCACAGGGTGTCCAATGAGGGAAGCAAAGCAGGAGACTGGTCACTGGAATAGAAAATCTGGGGTGGAGGAGGGACTCGAGGTACTGAGGGGAATGTAGGCAACAGATACCTGTGGAGCTGTGTGCTGTGCAGCTGGTTCGCCCATTCCAGAGTTCTCAACCGGTGGGTTTCAACCCTTTTATCCTGCATAAGATGTTTACATTATGATTCATAACAGTAGCAAAATTACAGTTATGAAGTAGCAACATAGCAATTCTGTGGTTGGGGGTCACCACAACATGAGCAACTGTATTAAAGGTTGCAGCATTAGAAAGATTGAGAACCACTACCCTAGGAGGTGAGAAAGCCAGCAGTTTTCCCATGACTTATACGGTGGAAGGAAAGAGAAGGTCACATGGGTGACCTCCCGGCAAAGTCCTTTTGTTTCAGTGTGTGAGTTCTGGATGTCCATGGATGCTGCCAGAAGAGGTGCAATAAGAAAAGTTTCTGGGGGAAGGTGGGAAGGCATCCTTTCAGTGTGTGGTACTTTCTGTTGTGAACTTGCAAGGAGAGCCTTGTTAGGACAGACCTTAAACAGTAGGTAGGAATTTGACATTGGGGAGAAGGTTTCTGACTTAGTCTGTTTGTTGGCAAGATGACAGAATTCCCCAGACGATGTAATTTATAAACAGAGAGACCATATGGAGGCTGTCCCCAGCTGGGTTAGAGGGCACCAGGAACCCCATAGACGGGGTATCCTCAGGTTACCTTTCTGGGTCCATGAGGCTGGGCAACGGGGCCTTACGTTCAGGTATCAGCCATCTTGCAGTATCATGTGGGAGAGCATCACTAATGAGGAAGTTGGGGAGGACCATGAATAGGTCCATGAGAAGGGATTGCATCTCACCTCCTAATAACATTACAGTGACAGCCATATCACAGCCAGAGTTCTGAGACCACACAGCAGTTTTGGGAGAGGAAAAAGCAACTGGTGACAAGGAGGCTGGGCAGGGGGCCTGGTTAAATCCTTAGGAAACCTGTACAGGTGAATGCCTTGCTGAAGTCCCTCATCTTCCAACCTCTGTCACATGGGGTGAGGGCAGGCACTGAGCCAATGGGATCTAATGAGCTTTATTGTGTAAATTAGACCCAGAGTGCTTTAAAGACCCCACAATACCTGTGCTGAGATATCCCCTGGTCCAGGCTCTGTTTGGCATATTAAGTGTCAGTGTCACAGGATCCCTTGGATGAATGGCGTGGCCTGAGGGATAGTACTGAAAAGCCAAGTGTGTCCCAAGTTCTTAGCACTGCCAGGGGTGTGCAGGGGTTGACTTTCATGGCCTTCTGACTGGGAAGAAGAGATCATACCTACTGTGTCAAGAGACTGCTGATTGTTCTGTTGTTTGAAACATGAATGCTGGGTCTACAGATGTGTGTAGAGCCACCACATACAGTTGAGAGGCTGCCGTTGAGAAACATCCCCTGTATCCAGTTCTCTCTGCAGGTCTTTGACATTTTCTAAGTTTGATGAACACATGCTAGTTAGTTACGGCAAGTTTGCCTTTTACCGAGATGGTTCACAGTGCTGCTTAGCTTAGAGCAGTGTTGGGCAAGATACTTCTAGAACTCCTCCTTCACAGGCTGCCACATTTCTGCTGTCATGACTGGCTAAGCTAGGATCTTTAAGTTAAACACACTGCCTCAGTCTCTATTTTTATGGACTAGGCTGTACACCTCTTTGCCCAGAAACCCCTTTGCAAGAATCAGAAGTGAACACTGGAAATAAAACCTAACTGTAGATGAGCTAGGAAATTCAGAAAGGATGTAGAAGTTAGCAAAGAAGAAAATCTAAGCAACTTCAGAGCCAAGGTCTCCAAGCTGCCAGAGTGGCAGGCCCAACCCTAAGAACTCAGATACAGGGGCTAAACCAGACTTGAAGGGTTCTGAAGATGGAAATTGCGTACAAGTACATTGATGGCTGGAAAGAAATCAGACCTGGTGGAGTGTACTGGAAGCTGTAGGCCAGAAAGTTCTATCTCGCATTCTGAGTGAGACTGCCATGCCCTGGCAGCTTGCTGTGCTTCAAGGTTCCAGCAGGCACACTGCAACCCGAACCAGAACCAAGCTTTCCAGGGAAGCTGTGGTGGGGGGCGGGGTAGGAAGTGAGTAGAAACACAGGAAACAATGCACTTAAGAGCAAAGCAAGATGTCAGTGCTGGGAAGATTTGGAGCGTGCAGACATCTGAGAAGGGGGTCAGTGAAATGGGTGGACATGGGACCCAACTCATTCATTTGCCTTTCTAAACAGCTAGCTGAAGCCTTGGAGAACGTGGGAGTGTGCGGCCTCCCCTCCTCCAGCAGCAGAATCTCCGCATAGGTATGCCAATAGCAAACCCTACACACACTCATAACAAGAGAATCAAGTGGAGGAGCAGTATCCATTCACAAGCCCTGTCTTGCAGGTTGTGAAGTTAGGCCAGGTGAGGGCTGCAGGAGCTAATGTGGAAGTGGAGCTGGTGAGCAGAAAGGGTTGTTTGAAGACACTGGGCTGTGGGGTCCATGAGGCTCAGAGGACAGAGGCCCAGCAAGACATCCCTGTGCCTTGGAATCAGGCCTGGGTGTCTGTGGTGGTAAGCGCAGGACCTCTGCACAGCAGTTGTTCAGCAGGGAGAAAGCTATAGCTTGGCTACTGTGGTCATCTGTTTGCATGGACCATTTTCTCCTGTAAAGGGTCAGGTTGGTGACACTGTGTTCAACTCGTGGGTGTGGAGCTGTGCGGGTCCTGCTGTCCACTGCTCTGTGAGTGGTGAGCCCGGGCTGAGAGCAAAGCTGTGCTGAGTGTAGAAGGCAGGCACAGTGTGCTGGTTAATATTAACTGTCAGCCTGACGGAATGAAGAATCACCTGGGAGGGGCCTCTGGGCAAGCCTGTGGGGGCTCATCTTGATTGTACTTATTGGTGTGGGCAGACCTATCTTGACTGTGTAAAATGGAAGAAGTCAGCTGAACATTGGGAAGTATTTATCACTATCTGTTTCCCGGTGGTCCCTTCAAGCTCCTGCTGTCTTGACTTCCCTACCAAGACAGAACTATGAGCCAAAATAAACCCTTTCTTAAATTACTTTTGTCAGAGTATTTTATCCCAGAAGCAGGAAAAGACACTAAATAAGCAGAAGTCCAGAAAGGAACAATCATTTAATGGTAGAAAGCATCACGTTTCATAGGAAACAAGCTTAGGAATAGCTCACAGACCAAAAGGCCAAATATGGGAGCCAGAGCTCAGGTGACCAAGAGGTCTAAGAAAGGGGTCCCTTCTGGTTTGGTGGTTGTGCTGATCTTCTGGCATGGATGGCATGCTGGAACCATTCTGTATCTGCATCTAGGTGTACACCTGCCCTCAGGTGTCTGCACAGGAACAGGCATAGGAGGACAAGGAGGACTGAGGGTGGGAAGACCCTGCCCGCAGTGGTTTGCAGCAGACCAGAAAGGAACACAGAGTGACCATTGAGGAAACCAAGGTCCACGAAAGGGTGATGATCACCCTCCAGCGTCAGCAGTGGCAAAGAATCTGGCGTCTAGCTAGCCCTCCTGTACTAGTGCAGGGCAGATTATAATCCTGTGATCCTTCAGCCTGTCCATCACAGAGGGAAGTTCCCTCTACCCAGCTGGCTGATAAGCTGCTGGCTAGCAGATCTTTTCTGAGAGATTCCTCAGACCTCCAATGCCTGATGTGTATCTTGAGTGGAGTTTGTAGTGCTCATGAGTGTTAGCTCAAGATTCTCTCTGCCTACTCCCGGGCTCCTCTTTTATCACCTATCAAACCTAGATCACAGTGCAGAGTTTGAGAAACTGTTCATTTGCTTTTTCCCTATTGAGATTTCTCCCCTATTGCTATTAATGTAGCCCCAAAAGCTTGTGGCATTGGGACGGATGGTCCTTTTGTTTAAACAGAAATCCTCAGGGCCTCTAAACCAGAGATGACTTCAAATCCATGAGCTATAAAGGTCCATTGTAAGTGAAGAACATAACTAGATCTCCAAGACTTAATGTGAGAAAGTTCCTTAAACGTGAATTGCATACATGAGGATCCTTGGGGTATGAGAGTAAGGAAAGGGCAGTTAAGTCTATGTGTTTGAATCTTCCAAGAACTTTTCACAGCCGTGAACAGGGTTGTCCTAAAGTTTCTATGGAGAAGCCCAGCATGGGAATGCATGCCTTGAATCAATCCAACAGTCAGGCAGATGTCTTGAGTCCAAGACCAACTTGGTTTACAGAGCAAGTTTCAGGGACACACATAGTCAGATCTTGTCTCAACAAAACAATGCAAAAANAGGAGGAGGAAGAGGAAGAAGAGAAATTGTGTGGAGACGCAAAGGAACCGGAAAGGCTAAGGCAGGAAGCCATGAAGCCTCACAGTAAGGCTGAGGTGGCAGGCAGTTGATTGCCCTTCTCTTGTGTGCTGTCAGCAGCTATCCAAACAGAATCTTTAATCCTGAGATAGCCACATGGGCATGTCGACAGATTTAATGGTTTATGTTGAAACAGGGTCCTCTGTAAAGCCGCAGCTGACCTGGAGCATGTGATTCTCCTGCCTCAGCCTTGTTATCCTGGGATTATCTGCTCACCACACCTAGAGTTGTGCTATTTTTTTAAATAAGATGTGGGGTCAGAGTTAATTTTTTGCATGTGGATGTCCAGTCATCCTAGCACCATTCATAGGGAAGAAGGCCCTCCCTCCTCTGAATCACTTCTGTCATTGTGGAAACTTGACCAACCGGGTGTGTGTGGGTCTGTGTCTGTCTGTTGAGCTCCTTCCTGCCCAGATCTCCATCACCATAGCTTCATGGTTAAGTTTGGGGTAGGTAGACTGCATGCTCCCATTAACATGCTTGTCTTATTTAATTTTTCCTATTGCTGCAATAAAATACCACACAAAAGTAACTTAAAGGGAAAAAAGCTCATTTTGACGGGATACAGTCCGTCAGTGAGGAAAGTGTAGCAGCAGGAGTCCTCATTCCAGAAGCAGAGAGTGCAGAATGCTGATGCTCAGCTTGCTTTCTTGTTTTTACAAGTCCAGGACCCCCGCCCATGGAATGGTGCTGCCCACAGTTAAGGTGGGTTTTCTCCCTTCAGTTATCCCAATCTAGATAACCATGGACATGCCCAGAGGTTAGCCTAAGCTGCACAGTCCCCTCGATGATTGTAGATCCTGTCCCTTTGGGAGTGAATATTACCATTACACTTGTCACCTGGCTTAGGCTGTGTCTGCTAGGGAATATATGCCTGGAGTCCACCCTCACTTGTATCACCAACCAGTTAGATTCAAGAGGTCCTTGACTGAATCTCCTAGACACTGAAAATGCATTTAGTTTCCTGATAATGCCACAGTGGCCTTTTGTCACTGTAGCCATGTTTAATTGGTGTGCTGTAGCCATGGACCAGGTTTGGGCTACAGCTGAGTCAGCTGAAGGGCACAGAAAACCTGCTGGGCCCTAGCCAACTGCTGGGCAGGTGTTTGAGCATCCAGTAAGCATTCAGTACTGCTGTTGCCTCCTGGTCCATGGAGCATACTTTGAAACACTGGAGAGAGGCAACCTTTCCCCCTCTTCTTTTGCACTATATAGTACTTTATAATTCCTTCTTTGGGGATTTCCTCCTCATTTTTGGTTTTTAGACAAGCTATCCCTGTATAGCCCAGACTTGCCTTGAACTCAGTTTTTCTGCTTTAGCCTGCTTTGTGTGTGTGTGGTGGTGTGTGTGGGTGAGGGGGGGTCATACGTATGTGTTACTACACCAACACTGTTCTGTTAATGTGGGAGGTTCATAGAAATCTGAGGACTGAACTTGGCTTCTACAGCCAAGCACATTAATGGATGTGAGCAAACTTTGAAAACGTACATCATCACTTCATGTGACCCCTGCATAGAAGAAGAGTCTAGAAGCTGTGCTTTGGGGACCAGATACCACTAATAAAGAATGCCCAGGATTCTCATGTTAAGCCCCATGTAAGTGACCAGCTTCACAGCATTTCCTGTGCTCTTGCTTTCTACAACAGCATCTAAAGCCTCTGGGCTTAGGGTTCCTGTCCTTGTACTGCTGGGAGGGGTGGAACTGGAGCCTTAGGCTGTTACCCTAGGGAGAAGCACCCTATCACACCTCTGTACAGATTCTAGTTCCAAAACAAGCAGAACAGAGTAGATTGTTTTTCCTCTGCCCTGCTTTGATTAGCTTTGTGGGCTGTGTTGTGTCCTGCTGGGATCTAGCCATGGCTAGGGGTAGCCTCTTGTTACCTGTTGTGGTTGCAGAGCCCTCTGATCTGCATGTAACTGGTGTGTAGAGCTGGTTTCTGCTGTTAGTACACAGACCCTCAAGTTCTTATGACACGAGTGTCACCCTGATGCTGCTTGTTACGGTTGTGACTCTTATACCCACCCACCCACCTGAAGTTTGTAGCTTAGAAGTTTGGGCTCCAGCTGATGGTACTAGTGGGTGATAGCATAACCTTTAGGAGGAGGAACCTTGTAGAAGAAAGTTAGGTCATTAGGGGAATGCCCCTCCATGGAGACATTTGCTTCTCAGCTGGCATGAAGAGGGTAGCTTTGCTCATCATACATTCCCCACTGTGATGCTCTGTTTCCCATAGGCCTCCAGCCAGCAGCACTAACCACAGAATGATTCCCTGGAACTAAGCCAATCCCTCCTTGCCTTCTGCTTAGTGACCAGCCATTGTCCCCATCCTGGGATGGTACCCACCTGCCAGGAGTCCTGAGAGGCCAGATGGAGGCATGGAACTGGGTTAGAGTTAGTAAGGCCCTTGAGCCGGCTTAGATGCTGATTCAAGAAAAGGAAAGTGATTTGCTGAGTTTGGGGATTAATGTGCCTAGTTGTTTTTTAGCATTTTAAGGCAATGTGGAAACCTTGAAAACTGGGAATTCATCTGCTTGGGTTGTGTATAGCACCTTTCTTCTCCCATCCTGATGCTCTCAACCCTTCCCTTTTTGCTCAGTAATAGCTTGCTAAGCTGGTCTGGTTTTTCACTGGGGTGTTAAGCTACCTGTGTTCATTCTTCAAGTTGATGGGGTTGGGATGGGTTTGGAGGGCAAGAGAGGCTAGCATTCAGGAAGTGTGTATCAGCTTGCATCCTTTCCTGAGATGATGATCAGCAGTGCCCACCAGAGAGGCAGAGTGATCAGACAGCAGGAAGGATGTGAAGTGGGGAGGATTATTGGGTGGGACATTCTGAGTATCCCTCACTGTGTTTCTCCTGAAACTGCATGAAGTAGATTTTTTATATCTATCTTAGAGCTTAGGCGTCTGATATCCCAGAATGAACAACACCTGCATCACTCTGTCTAAAACACATGTACGGTACTGGATTGCTCTGTGCTTAACTGCCCACTATAGAGATGGCTTTTGAGGCAACCTTCAAAGGATGCATGTGAAATAGAAATAGCTTGACAAAGGTCTGTGTGGGAGGAGGAGAACCCACCGCGCTGTGTGTCAGACACTACTTTTTACCCACTAGGGATGATGAGATCATTGGCACGAGCTATATACTGAAGGACAGATTGCAGTAGAAATGCCTCTGTGCAGAATTCACAGCCTTGAGAGGGCAGAGAATCAGCAGCAGCAAGAAAAGTGGCTTATAAAATACAGTGTATATTTTATAAATGACAGCTGCTGTAAAACAATGGAGATCTGAGTTCATTACGGCCCCCTTGTCATAAAGGCATTCAAACCCATTGCTCTTCCTAAGAAACAGTATTACTGTAGGTGAGAAAAGTTAGAAGTAGGGATTCCAGTGTTTGTTCTCTTGAAAGCATTGTGTTATATCCCTGAGCAGGATCAAGGAGCATTAGAAGAGATCATCTAAAAACTGTTGGTGAGCTGAAGAGATGGCTCACTCAATTAAGTGCTTTCCAGGCAAGCATGAGGACCTGGGGTCGATCCCCAGTACCCACGTTTTAAAAGCTGGGCTTGTGGCGTGTACTTGTAATTCCTGCACTGGGGAGACAGCGACAGAATCCCTGCTGCACCTTGCTCCTTGGCCATCCAACCTAGCCTCACTGGCAAACCCTAGGCCCCAGGGAAAGTCTATATCTTGGAGAACTAGGTGGATGACTCCAGAAGATTGACATCTAACAGTGACTTTGACCTTCACACACCTGCACACATAGGTGTATGTGCACCTGTACACATAGGGAAACCCACACATAAACCATGCTGTAAAAGCTCACTGTTAATGGATCTCTCTTGTATCTTGACAGGTGTTAGCAATGGCTGAAGATGGCAATGAGGAGATTATGTTTATCTGTAAGTGACCCATAGACCTCTCTGTGGCTAGTATGATGTCATAGAATGCAGATGGGATTGACTCTTCCTGTCTAGGGAAAGCTACATTCACATTTTGTTTGTATAGCACAGACATACACTTCTGTAATTTGCTCAATTGCTTTGAGAGCCTGATATTACCTGTCTGCTACAGTGCTGTGGCCTCAGATTACTCTTCAGTACTCTGTTAGGGGCACTTGACTGGCTGACCTTTAACTCAGAAAGTCACCCAAGGTTTAGAAAGAGTGAAGAGTATGAGATTTAGAGTAATGGGTTAGTACTATCCTAGATCCTGATTTTCCTAACCATGGAGATGATGTGTGGGGTTTGAAAGTGCCATAGACTGGTGCTCTTGAGAAGGGGCTCTTGCTTGGCATTCTGTGCTTTTAGGAGCACTAAGAGGTAACTTCTGTGACCAGGTCTCCTGTATCTACTGTACCCTTGCTTGTCTTTGTGTTAGCGCATGTCTCATGAACTTCACTGCATTGGAGTCCCCTTTCCCAGGTTTGTGATCTTTGGGTTTCTCTTTCCTTGAACATTGTCCCCTCTGACATTCAGTGTCTGTTTTACAGGGTGTGAAGACTGTAGCCAGTACCACGACTCAGAGTGTCCTGAACTGGGACCTGTGGTCATGGTCAAGGACTCCTTTGTACTGAGCAGGGCAAGGTGAGTGAGTGCCTAAGCTTCCACAGCAGTTCTGTCTATGAAGAAGGGTTCTTTACATGTCTGCTGTGGCCACAGTGCAGAGGCCCCAAGTGTCTACAGATAGAAGGAGGCTTGAGAGTCAAAGTGAAAGACTGTGTGTGTGTGTGTGTTT
>LOEQ01001716.1:163507-174900 GCA_001685075.1 Bramus lutescens | reverse complement strand
GAGAGAGAGAGAGAGAGAGAGAGAGAGAGAGAGAGAGAGAGAGAGAAATTATACAGGTTTCATCCTGCTTCAGCTATGATGCCCCTGAAAATGGACTTGGATTCTTTGTTCTGGCTATGGACTCCTATTCTGGGTTCATGTTTCCCTGAGCCCACATTAAGAGAGGCTTGCTTTCTGCCAAAGGACATGAATAGGTAGGTGCAGTGGGGAGCATGGGCTCAGAATCACCCTTCTATTGAGAAAGACAGAGGGTAACATCTTCTAGTCCCTGGGAAGCCGTGTTATGCCCGCAGTCTGGCCTGCTTGTCTGTCTGTCTGTCTCCCTCTCTCCCCCTCTCTCTGCCTCTGGCTTTGTGATTAGTGTTTTCCAATTTTCAAACCAGTTTCAATGTATTCAGTTGAACTCAACAGGTTGAGTACCCACTTCAGGGGCTCTCAGTAGGTGTGTGCAAGTGTGTGACTCTACTACAGTCTCCTGTAGATTAGCTCATCCTCCCCATTCGATTTCACTCTCAGTGACCCTCTGCCCCAAGCTGAGCTGCTGTGTGTCCTGCTGGACTTTTCACAGTTGGCCTGTGCCTGCCCTTCTGTTACTTGGTTTTGACTGTGCTCACACCTGAAACTTCTCTTCTTATGGTGTCCGTGTTGCTGTAAACTTTGTGACTGTATCACGTTGTTTGGCTGAGCAATTTCCCTATGTTAGGAAATGTCAGGTGATACTTAGGGACTCAATCTGTGGGTCTTGGTTTTTTCTTAGAGAATGTTTTTATCTTGTAAAGTTACCTTTGGGCAAATCTTGTGTCACGACTACCTGGTTCTTCTAATGAGAAGTCTTCACTCAGTGCCAGAGCACCAGGTAGCCAAGATTAGGGGCCTGTTTGGGGCAGCATAAATTCTCTTGTGTGATTATTGTAGGAGATAATGTGCCTCTTAGATGAAAGGAATCCCAGCCCAGTGTCCCAAGGGCTCCTTTTTAAAAACTATTTGTGTGTGTTTGTGTGTTTGCCCGTGTGCGTGTGCCATGGGGCCAGAGGTTAGCTTGTGGGATTTGGTTCTTTCCTTCATCATGTGGATCCCATTGAACTCAGGTCATTGGGGTTGGTGGCAGGTGACTTTTCCTGCTGAGCCCTTGCTGGACCCCAATGATTCCTTTTTTGAACCCCTTCTTGGGAACCTCTGTATGTTTGGGAACCTGGATGAGAAATGGGAATTTGACTCATTTCTATTTGTTCCCGATTTCCTGGGAGTCCCTAACCAGCAGATCCCTAGAAAGTGACAAAGAAGAGTTCAGACATAGGGTGGGACATTCAGGATGCAGTTCCTGTCTGCCACCTCTTTGTTACCTTTTTCTGTCTCTGGTTTCAGTCTGACAGGTTCTACATTGCATATGCTTCTTCCCTAGCCTTGATGGTCTGCATCCTCATCTCTATTTGTGTTCTTAGCACTAGCTTAGGATGCAGAGAGACGGGATGTGCTCTTTTCTGGTGCATGGTGGGTATATAGCTGCAGATCTGGGAGACTGTCTAGACTCAGACACTTCCTCTGAGTGGCCTCTGGAGTATTAAGCTACGTGATGATGGGTCTGAATATAACAGGCAAGAAGGGTAGCTGCTGTAAGCTGACCCTACAGACAGACTGGCTAGACCAGACCTTGAGGCATGCCCAGTGCAGGTCCCAGGAGAATGCCTGCGACTTGGAAAGGAGCCTGCAGTCCCCATCTACATTGCCAAGGTCAGTCTGTGTTCCTGGAGCCCCTGTCCTGGTCCCTCCTCGCGTTCCTGTGTGTCATTGGAGGACTAGAGACACTGTTCAGGTGTCAGCCTCCTGCCCCAGGTGGGGATTATTTTTAATTGAGCAATTTTATAGCTTACTCCTGCTCAGGTACCAGGCTCCCCTCTCAGACAACAGTTATCACAACGCTTATCACAAAAATCTCCATGGGATATGTTGGGCCAGGGTCACAGCCATTTCAATCTCGAGCACTGTGAAGTGGCTGTTTTANNNCGCCATACCCTATTATATGAGCCACTGAAGATTTAAACTTGAGTTGTGTATGCATGTGTGTGTTGCTAAAGAAAGAATACAGGTAAAATATTCTACTTCCGAGCTACACACCCAGCCCCCCTTTAAAGCAAAACAAAACTTTGAGACAGGGTCTCACGAAATGGTCAAGTCATCTTTGAATTTGTTCTGTGACCAGAGTGGGGGCCTTGGACTTCTGGTCATCTTATTCAGCCTACTAAGTAGCTGGTATTGCAGGTCAGCACAATGAGACCCAGCTCAAGTATGGGTCCTGAAGGCTTGTTTTTCTCTCAGAGAATCTGAAGGACTCTGCTCCCACAAGGCTAGTGATTGAGGGTGGGGGCGGGGCACATTATGCATCTGGTGACAGGGATGACCCTGTGGTAGTCTCAGGGATACCACATCTGCTCAGCTTCCTCATCTGTAAAATGGGATGAACTTGGTCAGTGTGTGTGAAACTGAGGATAGTGCCTAGAATACACGTGCTCATGAGTCTGGGCATCTCTGTCCTTGTCATTATCACCTGGGGATCAGGCCTTACTCTGTTGTGGTAGCTAACCCTCTGTCTTGTGTCTTGCAGCTACAGGCACCCCTGAGCCCAGTGTCCCTGCAGAACCTGAGCGTGGCCAGTGGGTGTGTAAGGTGTGTTCCAGCACCTTCCTGGAGCTTCAGCTCCTGAATGGTAAGGTGAAAGCGGCAAATAGGGGTTATCCAAGGTGGGCAGACTGTTGCGTTGAGCTCCCTCACTCGCTCTCTTTTTATTTCTTTCCTTCTTTCTCTTTCTTTATTTCTTTTTTTGTTATTGTTTTTTAATTTTTTGGTTTCTGTTTTTTTGTTTTGGTTTTTTAAAATTGTTTTTATTACATGTACATTGGGATTTTTGCCTATGTGTATGAGAGTGTCAGATCCCCTGGAACAAGAGTAACAGACGGTTGTGAGCTATAATGTGGATGCTGGGAATTGAACCTGGGTCCTCTGGGAAAGGAGCCAATGCTCTTAATTGCTGAGCTATCTCTCCAGCCCATGTGCTGAGCTTTTTCATTCATGTTGGCTCATGCCCATGGTTGTCAGGATGTCTCAGGCTTTGTATTGTCTGTCCCCATGGCCCACAGTGAACTGCTACTCAGAGCTCCTCCCCTTAGCCTAATCCTACTGTCCTACTGACCAAGCTCTGGATGTGATGGACACAAGCAAGGGCCAGAAACCATGATGACTTGCCTCTTGTAGTCCTGCCTAGTTTCCGTATCTGACGGTTCTTCCCCCGTCTGATGACAGGGCTGACCCTGTAATAGTCGCAGGGATACCACATCTGCTCAGCTTCCTCATCTGTAAAATGGGGATGAACTTGGTCAGTGTGTGTGAAAATGAGGACAGTTTCAGGGCATCCCATTACCTCAGGCTCCCTTACTAATTGAAGGTAGCCAGGGAAAAATTGACTCCATCCCCTAGTTACCTAGTTATACTGTATCCTGGGAGCCTCTCTGGTGGGCAGTAGAGAACGATGCCAGTCACGTAAGCTACAAGGAAGCTAGGTATGAATGCTGTGACTTTTATCACATACAGAACATGGTTGAGAGCCAAACTTCAAGGGGGCCACTGCTTTGCAAGTTCTGAACAAGTCTGTGATTGGAATGTTCTGGAATCTATGAGAACGTTATTTCTAGGCAGATTTTAGCAACAGAAAGGCTAATGGAAGCATTTCTGGAAAATATCTTGGGCAGTCCTTGTTCTTCTAAGGAGTGTGGCTGTCTGTTCCTATGTTCCTGGGCCATCCTCCTAATCTTATCCTTAACACTTTTACCCTCTGCCTGGGGAAAGTCTTCTGTGTTCATCACAGATATGGACAGAGAGAACCTGCCAGTTTCTTCTTCCTCCTTCTCCTCCTCTTCTTCTTTGTATTTATTTTTATGGGTGTTATTGTTTTGGATGCATCAATGTCTGTGCATTGCATGTGTGCAGTGCCCATAGAGACCAGAAGAGGGCATTAGAGACCCTGGAACTAGAGATGCAGAGGGTTGTGAACGATCATGTAGGTGCTGAGACATGAAAGAGCAGCAAGAACTCCTAGCCACTGAGGCATCTCTCCAGCCCCATCCACTGCTGCTGCCAGGTTTCTTAAAGAGTGCCAGGTTTGTTAAAAAATCATACCCCCTAGACGAGGGCAAGGCCCATCTGTGGAAACCAGAGGGTGGGGACATCGATGACACTAGATATGGTCACTCAACCCCAATCAAGAAATGCTGCTTGGTGTGCTGGGTCATTTTCTGTGGTGACTAGTTTTAGTTGAGGGAAAAGCTTCCCCTCACTTTGGAAATAGAGCTAGACCAGTGTTCCCAGGGGATCAAGGATCTCTTCTTTCTGCTGCAACCCTTGTGTGGGTGTCTGGTGGGTAACCTGATAGTTACCCTAGGTACAAAACTGATTTGAGAGAGAGAGAACCTAGCTGGGTCTCTGTGAAAGTAGGCTACAGGGCAGGGGTGCCTTTTGTCACCCTCCCCCAAGACTGGCTTTGAGGCCCATCTCAGGGCCACATGACATGGCTGTGATACACAAATCTATGGAGAGCAGGCTTCATTGGGTAATACTTTGTCCAGTAGGAGAGTGTTAATCAATGATCCCTCGTCGTAATTATGATCACACTGTGCCTGAAGCTGCCTTCTGTAGAGCTTTGTCTGACTTGCCTCAAGCAGAAAGGCATGGCTTTGTTGTTTAGGCTCAACTCTCTCAACCATGTTACTACCACTGGAAGTAATGCACAGAATACTATACTCGGTCATTCTGGTATCTGCTGGTGTGTGGTGTACCAAATGCCCCTAGCAGATACTAGTAATAAAATGACCAAGGATAGCATTCTGTATGCTACTTACATTGGCAGTAACATGATTGAGAGAGTGCCTGGCCTGACTGTGGTTGGCTGACTTCCAACCAGATGAGTCCTTTAAACTTAAACTTACTTCATACATTTATTTGTGACTGAGCATACAACATATATAAACTGTGGCCAGGTAAGAGTCAGCATGTACCTTTTAAAGTCAGGCTCACCACTCAGAGCACCAGGAGACCAGCTGAGGTTGTTGGATAGCATGGGAAGCACAGTTTGTTGTTCTTGACCTTTGACCTGATGCTGTCATTTCCTGTGTCCCCTCAGGGAACCCTGCTTTTGTCTCAGGAGGCCACTTAGCAGTGTCTGATTAAACATGAGGCAACAGTGAATGTCCTGGCCTTGGTGCCCTCCTGGAATTCTACTCCACTTAAATGCAAAGACAAAGGGAAAAATGGGGAGTAGTGAGCAAGGTTAAAAAGATGTCAGGATGTGTTTGCAGCAGCATTAATCACCAAGCAAGCCAGAGAAGCTGAAGCCAGCAGTGGGATACCCAGGAAACATGTCTGCTTCTGCAGAGCTTAGAAATTGTCAGGAACCTGAGAAGAGAGGACAGGGAAGCACAAACTGGTGGCCTGCTTAGAGCCCTGGTCTCCTGGCCTGCTCCAGCCCTGCCCAGGCCCCACCCACCTACATTTCTGCACCATCACCAGAAGGTTGGGTCCCTTGGGAGAGACTTGAGACCACTGAGGACAGGGACTCAAGAGTCAGGTGTTGGAATCTGGGCAACTTCAGACTTCTTTATTTCTTCTTAGAGTGGTGGAACTGCCTCAGGCCCCAGATAGGGAGGAAGGATTTCTCTGTGGAAACTAACCAGGGAGAGCAAGGACCCCCCAGTGGGACTGCTCAGCTCTTACCGTCCCGTAGAGTGAGGCTGTAGATGCTGGAAGAAAGCGGAATGTGAGCAAGAGACCAAACAACTTGTCTGAGGAATCTGAAAACAACCCCACCCCTAAAACAAAAAAAACCCTCCAAGCTGAAGTCTCACTCAGGTGAGAGATGGCAGCACGGCACTGCATCCTTCAGTGAGAGCAGGTCATCGTTGAAGGTGTCAGGACAGTAGATGACTAAAAATGAAAGCTGTGGTAGCAGACATAAAGTTACTGGGAGAGTTTTCCATACAGAGGAGCATATGGAGGACACAAACAGAAGAGATACGGAAACTGGAGGATGGTCTGAGACTCTGCAGGTATCTAGGAGTATTCTGTAGGGAAAAGGGGAGGCACTAAGAATCCATCAGTGGCCTACGCATGTAGCTCAGTTGATAGAATGATTGCCTAGCATCACAAGCTCTGAGGTCAATTCCCACAATCCCCAAAACAGACATGGTAGCACATGCCTGTAATCCCAGTCTTCAAGAGGCAGAGGCAGGAGGACCAGGAGCTAAGAGTTATCTTCAACTACATAGGAAAAAAATACTGTACCTATTCAATAAAGACTCTCGCTATTATTCCCTGAATATAGAGCAGCAACCTTTTGCATAGCATTTTTACTGCATTTTTGTACTTTGAGTGATAATGTATATGGTGTGTGTGTTGGTTTTTGCAAATACTGTGCCTTTTTTTGTAAGGGGCTTGGGTGTCTGTAGGTATTGAAAGCCTTGGGTTCCTGGAATTCTCCTCTGTAGTTGTGGATGGGTGACTGGAGAATACAGAGGAATGGATGGGCAGAGTGAGGCAGGAGACTGTTGTTTTCTGTTATGAGCCAATCACAAAGTTATTTGCACCTTTCTCATTGAACTTTTTTTTAAACAATATTGTGAGTCTTTTCAAGGCAGCAACTTTGGGCTTCACTTATTTCTTACTGTATTTTTATTTTGAAAACTTAGCTTTGCTTATTTATCATTTCTTTTTGGGCTTTGGAACAGGGTTACATGTAGCCCAGGCTGGTTCTGCACTTGCTCTGTAGCTGAGGATGACCTTGACTTCTGCTTCGCTTCCTAAGTGGTGTCTCCATGCCTGGCCCCTTTTTATGCTTTTTGTTGTTGTTGTTCTTTTCTCAGTTTGAGTTGAAGGCTTCACTCAGTCATTACTAAGTTTTTTTTTTTTAATGAAATCATTGACATTTTCCTGAAGAGCTATGCTAGCTTCCTTCTGTGTTTTAGTCTACATTGCATATAAATTCGTATGCACACCATAACATAGTCTATAAATTCATAAAGCCAACACTGACAGCTGTATGAAGAGAAATCGTACCACCTCCTCTTATGGTAGAAGACTTCTACCATAAGCAGTTAGTTAATAAATCAAGAACAGATTTGAGGAGCATGCTGGGCCGACTTCATGGCCTGTGTGAGTGCAGCATCAGAGTTGGTGTGCTTCTCTCATGCAGTTTTTAAATGATATATTTATTTTTATTTTATGTTCATTGGTGTTTTGCCAACATGTATTTCTATGTGACGGTATCGTGAACTGGAATTAGTTGTCATCTGTCATGTGAGTATTGGGAATTAAACTCTGGTCCTCTAGAAGAGCAGCCAGTTCTCTTAACTGCTGGCCATTTATTTATTGATTTCTGAGACAGGGTCTCACCTTGAACCTGAACTCTTGTCTGCTTTAGCCTTCTGAGTTCTGGGATTACACATGTGACATCGCATTATTTATGCAGTGCTGGGCATCAGACCCAGGGCTTCATGTGATCCAGGCAAACTCTCAGCAGCCACATTTACTCCTAGGTCTTGCTCTCCTTATATTTACTCTCCGTATTTTGGACTTTGGAACTGAGGAGTCACAGCTTCTATCTACTGTGGGTGACTCTGTGACTGTGTCTAACACGTTGTTTCCCTCTGCTTTCTATTCTCTGTTTGAGAACTCTGAAAACCTCCTTTAGACCAGTTATTTCTAGTGTTATGCCCACATCTCCTGCCCTCCCTCTCCTGGTTTTAGGTCCTTGTCACTTGTCCATTTGGGGGGTTTCTGCTTAAAAGATTCCTTTTTTCAATGGTGTCAAAGTCATGTTTTTAATTTGTATCTTGAGTCTTAGTCTTATAGAAGTTTTTTTGCTTACTTTTCTTACTTGTTTGCTATTTTTCAGTCATCTTAGTCTTTTTCACAAACTTTTTATTCTTTACTTGGTTATATCTGCCCCCTTCACTCCAGTTTGCCCTTAGCTTGTGCTGTGATCTTGGAATTCCAGTCGTCTGGTTTTTATGTCAACTGATACCCTAACAGTTGTTTTGTTGCTAAACTTTCTGGGGTGTGGTGGTTCACTCCTTTGTGTTCTATCACTTTGATGATGTGCTTAGCAAGAATTCTTCCCTTTTTCCTATCCACTGTGTGCTTTCCCCATTGCCCGGGAAAGTGTTAGTACAGAGTACAGGGTGCTTTTATTTATTTATTTTCTTTTCTGAACTTCATAGATGAGGTTTTATTTCTTATTAGGACGTGAAGGGGTATGGCTTTGGCTTCAAGGGGTTTGGTTTGTTTTAGCTTGTTTAACTTGACTGGTATATATTTGAATTATATACCCCTATTGGGGCTTTGGTTCCTTATGGGGGTCATTTTATACCACCTGCCCCTCCTCTCTAACACCTTAAGGTGACAATAGTTGGCTTAGCAGGTAAAGTTGCTTGCTTCTGAGCCTGACCACCTGAGTTCAATCCCTGGGACCCATGTGGTAGAAGGAGAAAACCAACTCCCACTAGCTGTCCTCTGATCTCTGCTTGTATGCCATGATCCAAGCACACCTACACACACAATAAATAAATAAGCATGAAAGTAAATAAATGAATGACAAGACCATTGCAGAGAACAGCTTTCTTTCTGTTTCCCTGGGTCACTTAACCCCAGAGGAATCTTGATGCAAACCAGGCTTTATTGACTGGCTCAGAACCTAAGCTCTATGTAAAATTCAATCTCTGTTGGGCCAATACATGAGCCTATTGTAGAATGAATCCATGTCTCCTATCCAGACTCTGTGTAAATTCTATGTTGCTCTGTGCCTGGATCCAGAGTAGACCCAAGGCTGTCTCTCAGTCTCCAGACCCTGTGATGTCTTGTAATTCTGTCTTTACACCAATGACCTGAGAGACCTCAAGGCCTCCAATTTCCCTCTTGTATGTCCTTCCCTTCCATTTTAAGTTCCCTCTGTGTAGTTGGCAGAGTCTTGTTTGCTTTCTTTTAATACTGCTCAACTTGATTTTTCAACTTCTGTTTTGTCTCACCTTCCCCCATTCATTTTCAGTCAGTGGGCTTGGTGTAAGCTTGTTCTGCTAGGTACCAGATCATGTTAGCTTTGGGGCCACCCACCTAGCATAGAGTCTCTGATGAAGGACAAGTCCAGAATAATGGCTACTTGGCTTGATACTGATGCTGAATCGACTTACATTTGCAGAGGGGGGAACCACCAACTCCAGACACAGTGTTACTTTTGTCATGTGTGTGCTCATTTATCCACTTTCCCTGCCACTTCCTCTTCCTGTCACCTGGTACCTGTGACCTAGCCGTATTTGTCCACTATCTCCCAAACTTGCCATTCCATGTGGTACCTGACTGTCTGTTCCCAACATCTGTCTCCTTTACCTTTTCTGGGGTGGTCTTGGAGACTTTATGTCAGCTATAAATAAGCAAAGCATTTTGCTTTATTGTAGGGTTTATAAAGAAATGTTTAGCTGTGCAGTGGTGGTGTACACCTTTAATCACAGTACTTGGGAGGCAGAAGCAGGTGGATCAAGACCAGTCTGGTCTACAGAGAGAGTTCTAAGACAGCCAGGGCTACACAGAGAAACCCTGTCTAAAGGAAGTTAGTTTGTTAGTTAGTTTACTGTGAGTGCTCTGGATGTGCTTCTGTCTTAGTGTGTCACATTCTATGGGAAACTTAGAAAATACAAACTATCAAGGAAGCAAGTCAAAGTTGCCCATAGTTTCATCAAGCGCTGCACCAGGGTGTGGACATTGCCTCATGCACTTCTGGATTTATAGACTGCCTCATAGTAACACCAAATCCTGCCTGTGTCTCATTTACTTCTAAGCAGAGTTCCAGGTTGGGGAATGTGACCCAGGTGGCAAGAGGAAGGCTGGCATGCAGGAAGCCCTGGGTTTGAGCCGTAGTACTGCATAAAACTGGGCATGATGGTTTTGCTTAGTTTTAACACTTGAAGGTGGAAGCAGAAGGATCAGAAGTTGAGGACAGTCTGCAAACACGATTTAAGCTGATCAGCCCAATTTGAAAGTTCAAAATCTGGCCAGGCAATGGTGGCACACAATTGTAATCCCAGCACTCAGGATGCAGAGGCAGTCAAATCTCTGTGAGTTCAAGGTCAGCCTGGTCTACAGGGTGAGTTCCAGGACATCCGGAGATACACAGAGAAACCCTGTCTCTCAGAAAGAGAGAGAGAGAGAGAGAGAGAGAGTTTAAAAATCTGAAGCACTAAAAATTTCTAAAATCAGAGTCCACCATGATCCAGAACCATCTAGTCTTAAACATGTCAGATGAGAGAAACTCGTTCTAAAGCTCTATGCATGTGGTAGAGCCATTTCTCTTTTAAAACAGTGAAGATAGTTATTTACCGGTGCAGAGGCCACACTTAGCAAATACAGCAAAGAAAGCTAACACTGGGGAAGGTGGTGAGCAGGCAGGTGCACAGCTCCTGCTCTGTCATCAGCAGCCCTTCTCCTCTTGCAGAGCATCTCCTGGGCCACCTGGAGCATGCCAAAAGCCTTCCTGCAGGAGGCCAGCAGCATGAGGCAGCTTCTGAGAAGGAGCTTGATGCACCCAGAAGGGAGCCTCCCGCAGCAGCTGAGAGCAAGAGTATCCAGAGTGTCGTGGCCACCAAAGAGCCAAAGAAAAAGCCTCGAAGAGGGAGGAAACCAAAAGCATCCAAGGTTGAGCAGCCTCTGGTCATTATCAAAGACAAGGAGCCTGCAGGTGAGAAGCTGATGGGCTATGTGCCAGGGTGGGAGGTATGTACCTCATCATCTCTTAGTTTTCTGGGTGACCATGTTGGCAGGAGGGCTCATGAGGTAAGGTCTTATCTCCTCCACAGTCCCTCAGCCAGCTGTTAAGAGTGTGATTACCTTGCAGAATATTCCACACTAGAGTGTTCAGAACACAAATTTTAAAAATAGACATCTGACTAGGCTTTGTCTCATCAGTCTGTTTTTGTTTGTTTTGTTTTTCTTTCTTTTTTGGGGGGGGGGAGGGGAAAGCTTTGTTTCCTGACAGTCTGTGGCTGACTTCAAGTTCAGTATGTAACCCAGGCTGACTTTGAACTCTCGATTCTGCCCACTTAGCCTCTTCAGCTGGGATGACAGCCTGTGCTACCATACATGGCTTGTCTCTGTGTGCTTCACTATCTCAGGTGTATGCCTTGTTCATGCCATGCTTGTCCGGCCCAGCTCTTTTGTTTGTCCAGCAGGACTTAGTCCTTCATGTGAGTTCCCAGTATTTGTTGCCCACTGCTTATGGGTGGACGTGTTGCTGGTCATGGCCCTGGCTATTTCTCTCTCTGTGTGTGTGTGTGTGAGAGAGAGAGAGAGAGAGAGAGAGAGAG
>LOEQ01001716.1:114831-125660 GCA_001685075.1 Bramus lutescens | reverse complement strand
CTGTCTGGTTTTCTCACCTATACTTCCTGCCTGGCCAATCAGCGTTTATTTAAAACATGATTGACAGATTACAGACAATTCTCCTGCACCAGAGGTACCTTTACCACCAGCTCTGGGACCCCAGGGTGGGAGCCATCTTCACCACCTCAACTCTGGGAAGCAGTTGGCCCATGCTGCCACCAAGTAACTTGTAACATGCTGCCCACAAAACCCCATTCAAGTGCTTGGCCTCCTGAAAGAGCCAGAGCTGTTTGTGCAACAAACACAAACCAGGAAGCCTTCTTTAAGGAGCTGTGCAGTTCTTGTTGCTACCACTGAGTTAGGAAAGCTTCTCTTAAAGGAATTGTGCCTCTGCTAGCTTCTAGCAAACAGAGCCCACCTGATAAAATGCTAGTACCATAAAGCTGTGCTTAACTCTGTTTTGTTTTTGTTTTTGTTTCTATAATTCCTTTCCAAGCTCTCTTAGGTTTTATGTGGATATAGCTGGCCCACATTGATGCACCATTATGTGAGTGAAGACTCATCATTCCTTTCTGGCTGCCCAAGACCCAAAATAATCACACAGAAACTGTATTAATTACAACACTGGCTAATGACTCTAGTGTATTCTTCACTAGCTCTTACATCTTAAATTAACCCATTTCTATTAACCTGATTATTGGCACAAGGCTGTGGCTTACTAGTAGGAGTCTGGCAAATTTCTCCTTTGGCAGTTTCATGGTATTTCTTTGACTCCACCTACTTTCTCTATCTCTGTTCACATTTCCTGCCTGGCTTTACTAAGCCATTAGCCAAAAGAGCTTCTTTAATAATGATGATAAAACATATTCATAGCATACAGAGGGGAATCCCACATCATTGTGGTTTTGGAAATGGCCAGGTTTGCCCATCTTTTCACTGTCCCCTAGTTCACATCTTTAACGCTCACCTCCAGAAATTCATCAAGTTCCTCATCCTTCCCCAGACACTTTATCATTGTGGTGACCATGGCACTCAAAAATAGTTTGTTCCATTATGGCACCTACAACCAAGACCAGTACTCCCGTGGGGCCCTCAGTGCCATGTGGCTGCCACCATCCCCCCAGACCCCAAGACTATGAAGTAGGCTCTGGGATGTTCACAATGTGTCTAGTGACATTCTGGACTCCAGGTGACCTCTGAATGTCATCAGTGCCTCTCCATAGCGCAGGGTGCTCAAGATCTGCCTGCTCTCTTCCCACTGGTGGTTTATGCTGTTCTAGCTTTGAACCCACTATCCACACTGAGCACTGGCTCTTGCCTCTCCCCTCAGTTGATGCCTGTGTGCCTCTCAGATCATGACTCAAATACCTCTTATGGTAATCTTCTAGAAGCTCTCGTTTCCCACTCAGACAGTGGCCTGTCTTTTCATCACAGCACTCAAGACATGTGTGTGTGTATTTATGTTTTCAAGATTATATATATATATATATATACGTACATATATCTTTATATTCATTCTATCTGCATGTATGACTTTATACCAGAAGAGTGCATCAGATTCCCACTATAGATGGTGCTGTGGTTGCTGGGATTTGAACTCAGGAACTGTGGAAGAACAGCCAGTGCTCTTAACCACTGAGCCATCTTTCCAGCCTTAGTTAGGGTTTTTATTGCTGTGAAGAGACACCATAACCACACAACTCTTACAAAGAAAACATTTAATTGGGGTGGCACTATTACAGTTTCAGAGGTTCATCCCATTATCATCATGATGGGGAGCATGGCAGCCTGCAGGCAGATGTGCTGGAACCCAGAGTCCTACATCTTGCAGGCAACAGGAAGTGGACTGACAGCCATACTGAGGGAAGCTTGAGCAAAAAAGACCTCAAAGCCTATGCCCACAGTGACATACTTTCTTCAGTAAGGCCACACTTCCTAATTGTGCCACTCATTTTGGGGGCTATTTTCTTTCAAACCAGCACAAACTTCATGTGCATCTGTGCACTATGCACAGGCAGAGCTCATGGAGGCCAGAAGAGGGCTCTGATCCTTTGGAACTGGAGTTACAGATGCTTGTGTGCCACCAAGTGAGTTCTGGAAACTGAACCTAGGTCCTTTGCAAGGGCAGCGCATGCTCTTAACCGCTGAGCCACCTTTCCAGCCTGTCTTACTTAGTTCTTAGACATCCCATTCTAGTCAGAATAAACTAGTTCCTGAGGCATTAATACTAAAACCTTATAGTTTAAAGCTAATGTTTCTCTCTTTCTCAAGCTACGCAAGCATGAGGAGTTATCCTCAGAACCATTCTTAGAAAATCCACCTCACATTGCTTGTTGTCAAGTAGGAGGGAAAGAAAGACACAGATGACCTCCCAGGTGAGGTCCAGTTCTCTGGTCTTAGTACTTCTGCTGTGATGGAGGTAGAGTGGAAGCTGAACTGACCATGTAATACAGCTGGAAAGCCCAGACAGAGGACACTGGACTCAGCTATGAGGAGGGGAGGGCGGTGGATTAGCATATTGCAATGTTGTGCAGACATGGCCTTGTCTCAACAGATCCCTACATCACACCCTGGTGCTGGGTCACTCACTGTCAGTACTTCCTCTGAATCCTGAGAGATCTTCCCTGACACAGGTCAAGTCTTCCCCTTCTGAAGAAAAATGACACCATGTAGAGGGCTCACATGGAGTTAAGTCTCCCTAGCCCAGGCAGAGTGTTCCAGAGGAGTCAGTGCAACAACTCACAGTTGTGATCCCAACACTCAGGAAGCAGGAGGATTGAAAACTTAAGATCTCCCTGGGCTACACAGCACACCCTGTGTCAGAACAAAACAAGACAAAAATTTCCAGGGATAGCCAGCCTGTGAACGTGGCACTAATAATATATACCTGCAAAGAAGAAAGGGAAAAAATAAACTTCACTCTTCCTTTTTAATTTGAGAGATACCAGCACAGATTTCAATGAGGTGTAAGACCAGGAGTCAGATCAGTCAATAAACAGCTTGTCATGCAAACATAGAGTCCTGAGTTTAAGTGCCAGAATCCATGTAAAAAAAGCTGAGCATGAGAGTGCATGCTTGTAATTCCAGTGTCAGAAAAGCAGAGTCAGGAAAGCCCCTGGGGCCCTCTGGCTGTCCAGGTTAACCAAATCCATGAGCTCCAGGACAGTGTCTTAACAAATACAATGGAAAACAATTGGGAAGAACACTCACAGTGTCTTTCTCTCGTCTCCAAACAAAATGTATACTTGTGTACATGCATGTCCCATGCATCAACACACACACATACACAAATAGGAAGACACACAGAAGAAGGAAAAGAAAGAGAGAAAGAAAAACTTCGCAGACTCCTATACCTGACTGGTGGTGATGATACCACAATCCAGCATTCCCAATGGGGTGCAATTCACTGCCTCTACCACACCTGCCTTCAGGTGGAGGCAGAGATCACATATTTTAACTGCTTCATCGGACAAAGTCAGGCTTCTTACTCTGAAGCTTAGTATGTTGTTTTGTAATACAGGCTGTGTGAGAATGTCTCTTGGGTGGACAGCTCATGCCACCTGCACTGACTTATGGCTGAGCCTACCATCTTTGCCTTCAGCTAAGAACAAATCACATTTTTTTTACAGCCCTCCGCTGTAATTTGAGGGTCATTATTTGAAGCCAAGAACAGAAACATGGCTGAACTACCCCAGACATAATTTATTCTATCATGAAGGGAGCAGATAGAATGGATTTCTCAACGTCCAATTCTCCCACGGCATTTCTTCCCAAAGCAGCCTGGTGTTGGGTAATTGGCGGTACCCACTCTTGTTCTGTTCTTGGTCATGGTCAAGATCAAGAAGAGCTGATTATAGCCTTCTGCCTAATAGCCTTTCACTTCTTAGGCCCCTAGGCTATCTCAGCAGCCACCAATGTTTCTCAGACATTTTCTCCCCTCTGAAATGCTGGCAGGAAGGGCGGTAGGATGAGGGCTCTTCTGCACATGCTCAGTTGTAGTCTCTGAGAGGACTATATGTGATCAGAGGCTAGTGACCCTAAAACTCCAGAGCATCGTATTTCATTTGCATATGACTCAGGTTTACAGGGATCTTCCAGAATGTTTTGTCCATTTTTATTAGTAGAATGTTCAGAAATTCACTGAGATACTGTTTTTTTTTAATACAGTCAGGTTTGGGGCAGTTCCAAGTTATATAAGGAAATGGCACATGTACACACACACACACCTGTTGGATGACTTGGGTTCAGGTATAATAGCAAGGAAAGAATTCAGGGGCTGGAGAGACAGTTCAGTGTTCACCAGTACATAATCCTCTTGCAGAGAACCCAAGTACACATGTCAAGTGGCTTACAACTACCTGTAACTTCAGCTTTAGGGGAGCCTCTGGCCTCTGCAGGCACCTACCCTCATGAGGACATACCCCAACACAGACGTATACATATAATTAAAAATAACAAAAATAAAATCTTTTTTTAAAGACTTGTTTATTTATATGAATGGGTGTTTTGCCTGCAAGTACGTCTGTGCAACACACGTGTGACTGTTGCCCCTGGAGATCAAAAGAGGGAGCTGGATTTCCTGGAACTGGAGTTACCTGTTGTAAGCCACCGTGTAGGGGTAGGAACCGAACCCCGGTCCTCTACAAGAGCAGGAAGTGTCATTCACCACTGAGCAATCTCTCAGCCCCTGAAAATACAGTCTTTACAGAAATATTAAAAAGTCAGCACTGTCTTCAGAAGCATTCAACCCATGCATCATAGAGCAGCCAAACAACAGCCTTCAAGAGTTGGTTCTTTTCCATGGTAGATTCCAGGGACTGAATTCCAGACCTGCTAAACCATCAAATTTGGAGTTCTCAGGACCCTGAGTTTTGCAAGTATGTGGGAAGTTCAGGACTCTTACACCATAAACTAAGGCCTGGGTTGTTGCTCTCTGTTTTGAATTAGCACAGGTCGTTCTGTTTCTACAGAGGAGCAGACATTCGAGAACATCACAAGACTGAGCTGTGTGTGCTGACTCCTAGCCTGTAATGTGTGCTTACAAACAAACTATCAAGCTCTCATAGGTGGTTGGAATAAATAAGTTTTATTTTACCCCTCTCCTTGTTGTGTTTGTGTGTGTGTGTTTGCATGTATCCTTGTACATCTCAAGATTAAGGGTTCAGAATAGATTTTATCTTTGCTATTGACTTTGCCTTTTCAGGTGAATGCAAGGTGTTGGTAAACTAATCCAGGTTGAAGTGTACTGGGTAGCGTTTTTCAGAAGTTTTGCTTGCTGAGTTGTTCTTAGGTTTTAACCAGGTCTGTCCTACTTGTTCTGGATCTTCACTGGGTCTGTAGATATCATTCTTATTTTTATCTTACATAGATTATCCAGGGAATGTATACCAGATTTTTAAAAACATTTTATCCTGCCACAGGGTTGGTACTCAGCTCAGGAAAAAATAAAAGCAACAATGCTTATGGATAGAGATAAGTGATAAGCATGGGGGAAGAGGTGGGGAATGGGCTTAATTTTAACACACTAAGTAACCAGATGTGACATACTTTCAACAGACTGAGTTCAATTCCTAGCACTGAAAATTAGATGGCTCACAACACAGTGTAACTCCAGCTCCAATGTCTTTGACCTCCAAAGGCACACACCCACACAAATATACATAATAATATATATTTAATAAACATTTTATATATATACAAGCTCAAACAGTGGAGACAGAAGAATCTCCCAGAAGCTCAAAGGCCAACTAGCCTGGAGTATATGTATAGCAGCAGAAAGACCCTACCTCAAAAACATGGTGGAAGGAAAGAACTGAATCCCTAAAGTTGTTCTCTGACTTCCACATGCTGTGGCACAAGAGATACCTTCACTTACATACACATCAAACACACACACACACTAATAAAAAATCAACTGGAAAGATCACAGATAGATACAAAAGCTGTGCCAACAGATTTATAAATTGTATTTTTGAGGAAAGACACAGGATGGATGAGACATGACTTTTTCAGGCATGAAGCTCTCTTATTTGTTGGGTGTCTACATAAGGGCAAGCCTATGAAATAAAGTGAGAATTCAGCACCAAAGTAGACAGATGGGCCATCCTTCTCAGCTCCACACTGGTGGGAAGCCTAACGAGCTACCAATGAAGTCCTGTGGAGAGAGCAAGCTGGGTACTGAAGCTGTGATAGTTGTGTTCCCTTAGAGATGTGTCCAACCCAGCCCCATCCCTCTGGGTACGATCCCATTTGCAAACAGGACTTTTGCAGCTGTAGTTAGCAAGGATCCTGTTTGGCTTGATCCTCGTCCTGGGGCTAGAACACCATAGACTGAGTGTTTTATAAACAGTAGGAGTTAGTCTGGCAGGATGGCTCAGTGGGTAAAAGTATTTGCCTTGTAAGCTAGATAACATGAGTTCAAGATTGACGCCTGAAAAGTGTCTAACCTCCACACAGGTGCTATGGTATGCGTGGACCTGCACACACACACACACTGTGTGTGTGTGTGTGTGTGTGTGTGTGTGTGCATAGATCAAAAATGAAAATTAAAAAAACAACCAAAAGTAACAGTCTATTTGCCTCAGTCCAGAATGGAAGGGTCACATCTGCTGAGGGCCTCTGGCTGCTTCCTAACATAGTAAAAAGCATCACACAATGGGGTGAGATCCTGGTGTAACAAATCTACTCAGCGGGGCTGGAGAGATGGCTCAGTGGTTCCAGAGGACCCCAGTTCTATTGTCAGCACCCACGTGGCACCTCACAACTGTCTGTAGCTCCCGTTCCAGGAGATCCAACACTAGACATACATGCAGGTGAAACACCAATGCATATAAGATTTAAAATGAATAAATTTTAAAGAAAAGAATGAAAAGCAAATCTACTAAGTTATGACGGTACTCATCTGTTCCAGAGGGCAGAGTTCTCCTGACCTGATCGTCTCTTAAGGGGCCTTGCCCTTCAACACCATTGCCAAGCCAAAGACATTTCTACATAAGTTTGGAAGGAGCATTCACGCCCTTGCTGTGACAATACTAGATTAATGTGGCCTTGTCAGGAGCTATATCCTTCTAAGAAGAGGGAATCTGGGACACAGATGGGCACGTGGGATAAGCTAGGTGCTGGAGGTCATAGACTGGAGAGGTGCAAGTATTTTAAGGTATTTTTTAAAGATTTTTTTTATTGATTTTTATTGAGCTCTACAAGTATACGGTATTTTTAAGGACTTGGGAGTCAATAGGAAATACCCAGGACGCAAAATGCCTCGATTTCAACCAAAGATTACCAGACGTATGAAAGGCTAAAAGAGACACAAAACAAGGAGAAAATCAATGGACTGAAAACAACCCTGAAGCTGTAAAGATGTTAGCACTAACAGAAAGTGAGGTTTTCAGTAATAATTGTATGATGTATGTCTAATAAGCCAAAGAGGCTTGGAAAATTCATTTATTTGTTAAAATGGGGTCTATGTTGCCATGGCAGGCCTAAAACTCATAGAGATCCACCTGCCTCTGTCTCCTGAGGACTGGACTTAAAGACTTGTACTACCACATCTGGCTGAAAAGTTTGTTTTTAAAGACCTACATTGGGCTGAGGATGTGGCAAGGCTGAGAGATTGTTTGCCTAGCATGCAGAAAGCCGCGGATTCTACCCCAGCAACACATGAACTACGTGGTGCTGCACAGCTGCAGACTCAACACTCAAGAGGCAGAGATCAGAAGTCCAAAGTCATATTTAAAGATGCATTTCAGAAGCAGTCCAAATGTAGGGCTGTCACACTGCAGGGCAGACTGCCCCCACAGATACCACAACACCGAATTCTGCAAAGTAGGGCTGTTTTTAGCTTCACTTTCCAAGTTTCAGAGGGAGAAACTGAGGCACCACAAGATACTCATGTAATCTTGGGATGTGTGAAGGTAGGATTGCAGTACAGCTCTGGTCCTGCTTCCAGCTGGGTTCCAGCGTTGTTACTGAGGCACAGAGGAGAGACCCACAAACCACCAGCAGGAGCCTGTGGTCTTTTGTTGGGTGAATGAGAACTCTGGCTGGAGTTTGGTGGGCTCTTTAGGCCACTGTGTAGAACGCCAAGCAGCCAGCCTGCGGTTCTCAGCACAGCCGGCAGGTGGCAGCAGGTGGCGCGCAGTGGGAGGACTGCGCACTTTGGCACAGCTGTGTGGGTTATGCGTGAGAAACAGAACCCCGAGAGCCTTCTTTTCCAAACAGAGGGAGAAAAGTCTTGGCCGTCGGTGTACGACTGAGCATTGATATGAAGGACCCCTCTGGCAGAGCCGCTGTGCTGAGGACTCAGCGGGGTGACTCACGCCGGGGTAGGCAGACAGCCTCATTTTCCTCAGAACAGCAGCAGGCCCGGGAGAGGAACAGCACTCACCTAGTCGGCTCCTGCAAGGCGGTTCCTCTCTTGATCACCAAGGTCGGAAGACCTCTCTGTACTTGTGCGCACGTTGTACTGCTGCAGCGAGGTTTTTACTGGGGCTTGTAAATGGATTTCCAAATTCAAGGAAAAACAGTCACAAAACACGCTGCAAAGGAGTAAAGTTAACTTATTTGAGGGAAGTAATGGCTCCATCCCTAGCACTCTATAAAATGGGCAAAAACAAAACGCTCAAGATCCCATGTTCGCTGGAGCTCTCTAGAGAAACAGAACCAATAGGAGATGTGCCTATGTAACATGTGCATATCACGCATACTCCTCACTTACTGTGAGGATGTCCCAGTGAAATCACAGGAAGTTGAAAAACACCATACATGTTGCGAATGTATTGAATATACCCTCACAACCTTCCTAGCTTAGCCTTGTCAGACTTTCTTAAACATGCTCTAAACACTTAAATCAGCCTACAGCCAGGTAGAGTTATCCAACACAAAAAGCCTGCTGGACGGATGGTGAGTATGCAATATTTCATGTTATTTATTGAACATCATCTCTCCCTGTACTTAGGGACAAACAAGTGCACTGCTTTGTGCTTAATTCTGTTCTGTGATCTTACCAGGTCCCCCATCCCATTCCCATCAAAATCAGTTTAAGGCCCATAGAAACAGCTTGCCACTCAATTCTCTCCATCTGGTCAGTCATCAGAACACCAAGGAGGCAACCAGGAAGGCACATGGTTACCTCCTGTGCTGCCAGCTCCAAGGAATGGGGTCAGCCATCTTTAGAGGACACATGACCTTAGAACTCTACACTAGTGAAAAGAAACCAGGCTCACTGGTCCACTCTAGGTTGGACCCAATGAACCTGCCCTTTGTACCTGCCTGAGGTCTCCATGCAGTACTGGCTGGTCCACTGGGCTAGATTCTGGACCCTGTACTGGACTGCTCTAGTTGGAGATAGAACTGCAACCCTTTCTTGACCACTAAGAATACCTTTGATGGTAGACTGAGACCTGTTCCCCACTACCCAGGGTGGTTCCCTGAAAAGTAAAGGGGCTTCTAGGGTACTCCTGTGGGTGTGTGAGGGGAAGATCTCACATACCCCTTATTTGCCCTGTTTTGATTCCCCTCATATGTAGGTAGCAGGCCCATCAATCATATTAGCTATTGCCACCGCTAAAACCTTCCTGTTCCCCTTTCTTCTTCTTTCAAAGTAATAGCAGCCGATGTTGAAGGCCTGTGTCATTTCTCTTCTATTCATCTTGGTATCACACACACTGGAATGAAATCTAAGGCTTTGAGGTTTCCAGGGTTTTCTCCATATTTTCACTGATGTCCTGCAAGCAGCCTGTGCTTCTCTGTCTTTGGAGCCATGCACTTTGTGTTCCTGCTCTGGAAACGCTAGACCCTGTTCCCTGAATGGGCCCTGAGCATCCTGTGTGACGCCAGTGGAGGTGGGTATCATGGCCTGCCCTCTGTTGCCACAGTGAGAGTGGGTGTTTGGAACTATGAGAAAGCCTTCAGGGCACACGATCATCCTTCCAGAAGTGTGTGTCTTTGGGAAGCAATTGGTCAGGTATTTTGCAAAATCACTTGAAAAGAAAGTGACAACAAAGAGAGGAAGGAGAAGGGGCGGCCATGCAATCAAACAGTGTTTAAGGATACATCTGAGCATTGGCTTGGTAGTCAACTGAGTCATACAGGCAGATGAGGACAGCCCAGACTTGCAGTAAACAACTCACATTGAGGTAGTGGGAGAGTTCAAATCTGGGAGAGAGTCAGTTATGCATGCTAGAAATGTATAAACTTGGCACTTTCAATGTTAGGCTGAGATAATTTCTTGTTTGGTTTGGGTTTGTTTATTTGTATATTTATTTGGTTTTGAAGATGAGGTCTTGCCCTATTGCCCTGTCTGGTCTTCCTGCTTCCATGTTCTGTGCGCTGGGATGCTAGGATTGCAGGCATGCCCCACCGTGTCAGGCAGTATTAACGAATTCCTTTTGATGATGTCATCTCTTTGCATAGTTGGGTTTTCAGAGATTGCTGTGATACAGAATGAGTGCAAACTAGTGTGGGGTAAGAGCAGGCCCAGTGTGGTTCCCACGCTGGGAGAAAGTATGCCTGCAGCTCTCTCACTAGAGCTCGCTGTGTAGATCAGGCTGGCTTTGAACTTGCATTCATCTTCCTGCCTCTTCTTCCGTGCTGAGATTCCAGGTGTGTATCACCTGCTCTACTGAAAAAATATTAATTACCAAGTTTTTCGTTTTTTTAGACAAAGTCTCAAGTAGCCTGGACTGGACCTAAACTTACAGCATGGCTAAGGTGGCCTTGAAATCCTGATCCTCCTAGGGCTAGGAGATAAGTATGCACCACTACAGCTGACCCACACCGGATTGTTGTTTTCTTCTTCTTTTTAAAAAATATTTTTTATTTATTCTATATACAATATTCTGTCTGTGTGTATGCCTGCAGGCAAGAAG
>LOEQ01001716.1:93064-109649 GCA_001685075.1 Bramus lutescens | reverse complement strand
TGGGATCCGGAGCTGGCCCGGCGTGGTGGCCCTGAGCACTGCGAGGCGCGTCGGGCTAGCCCGGGACCCACCTAGGCGCTGCGGTCCGCGCCCGGCTTAGATAAATTGCCGTGTGGGCCTCCGCGCTTTGTGAATGAGTTAGATTTAGTTCCACTTACTAATTTTCGTTGGAGAACAAATTGGTGTAAGACCGTAATTATTTCGATCGGAAGCACCGGCTGGGCTCGTGTGAGGCATCCGCGGCGCTCAGCCGCTTCCAGGGCTCCGGGTCCATTTTGGGTCCGGGATCTGATTCCGCCCACCGCTTTTCTCCGCACACCTTCGTTTTAGGGGACTTGGGGTGGAAGCCGAGGGAGTACGACTTGCTTTGACACTGGCAGTTGCTCCCCCTCCGCCCCCGGCACCCTGGACCTTTGTCCCTCCTAGCGGATTGTAAAGCGATTGGAAAGGACTCAGAGTTGAGCCCGGTAAACCCGACGGGTATTGTGGTCTGTGCGTAAATTCGGAGATGAGGTGCGAAGCAGATTCTTCAAAAGCATTTTCCTCAGATTGCACTGTTTACGTTGGGTGGTGATAGTTTATTATGAGCCGCAAAACAGCACATTTAAAGGACTTATTCTTTAACCAAGCTGACATGGACGTAGCATTTGCATTTTACCAGTTTAAGATCCCTCCTAAACCCCATTGAGCCGTGGCTGTCTGCAGGACCTGCCTTAAACCGCAGGAACTCTGGACTCCAGCTTTACTGCGGAGTGGTGACCATGGCAGTACCCGAATGACACTAAGGAGGATGGCTTATTATCGGTATATTACTCCCTTTACACCTCATCTCTCTCCCGACTGTGTCAGAAAGCTCTTGGGCGTTTTGTTGTGTGCTTGTTTGCTTTTTGCTATAGCCTAGTTTTTCTTGGAAACTGTGGTACAGTGAGGACTAGTCTCTAAAATCACAACAAACTCACCATGAGCTTTGCTATGCTGTGTAAACCTTCCTCCAACCCAACCCTTGGGACCTTCAGGCCAGGAGAGACCCTGTGGTTATTTTGGTGAAATCCAAACCATTTTGAATAGCAGCCCACAGTTACTTTCTCAAAGGTGAAATAAAAGAACTCTTCAGAGGTTATTTTTATGCCCTTAGAACTTGTGGGGAATTGTGTTTTCTAGGCAGAGTAAATATTATTTACTGTCAAAGACAACACAGATTTTGGATATTGCAGGGTAAATGTGAACCACCCCAGGTATCAATATACTGTGCAGTCCTCCAGTCCTCAGGTCTTGTCTTTTGGGTGGCCAGGTTGCAGGGAGGGTTTTTCCACTTGCAGAGAGCCTGTGTTGAAGTGTGTGTCCTTTAACTGCAAAAGCCTTTCTTCCCTGCCTGTGGTGGCTTGTAGCAGCACCCAACAGGAAGTACTCAGCCACCAGGTCAGGCTGGCTGCCTTTGTGCTTTTGTTACATGGAGTTGACTTCTCCCACCCAGGCCACATTTAGGTGTTTAAGCTTTTGTGGTGTAGGGAACTCACATCAATTCCCAGGCTGGGAAATGCTAAGGAATTCACTTGGTTCTGAGAGACCTGTTGCCTTGCAAGCTAGCCAGCTTGTATCTGAAGCCTGAAACAGCTGTTGAGAGAGGCTAACTTTTCCTGGGCTGTTGTGATGTATAGTCCTGCCTCTGCAAAGAATACCGAGAGGAAGAAACAGAGTTTTCCTAGAGGCTTTGTTTGTGTGCAGCCCCCAGCCAGAGAACACAGCGTCTTACGTGCAGGATCTTAACCTCAGAGATATGAGGATTTAAACATGGCCTTGGAGGATAATTTTATTGAGGTTTGAGAGAAGAAAACAACAGGACCAACCAGCAGTCCCTCTGTCTGGCAGCTTAGACAAAGAGAAAGTCCTGCTTTCTGAAATAAGAGGTCGTAGGGGCAGGCTCTGCAGTGGATCTCCGTAGTGGGCCCACTACATGGGCAAGGGATGAGAGGAAGAACTTCATATGGAAACTGGGAAGGTGGCCAGAGTGTCAGCATGAGCAGGCTTAGTATATTGGCCAGTATCCTTAAAAGGATGCCAGGAAAAAAAAGAAAAGAACACTGGAAGGCACACCAGTGAATACCTACAAGCAGCTGCCCCAAAGGAGGGGCTTCCCAGGCATCATATATACATCTCATTAAGGGGGTAATTATTTCCCTCATTTCCTTAACATGCTTTTAGGTGTCTCGTGTTTCTTAAAGTTAAAGCTTTTTGAGGGATCTTTTTCTGTCCAGATGCTTGACAGGCCCTTTTGGATTAATTCTGAAGGGAAGGACAATAGTTTGTCTTTGCAATCTTGTATTCTTTTGGTCATTTAGCAAGCGTCTACGGACAGGTAAAACTTAAGTACAGTTCTTTTGACCAGAGTAAATTGAAAAGAATTAAAGAAACTGGCCATAGCCCAACTAGGTGGTGCATGCCTTTAATCCCAGCACTCAAGAGGCAGAGGCCGGAGGACCTCTGTAAGTTCAAGGCCTGGTCTACATAGTGAGTTCCAGGACTCTGTAGAGCAATGGCTCTCAATCTTCTTAATGCTGTGACCCTTTAATACAGTTCCTTGTGTTGGTGACCTCCACTCATAAAATTATTCCGTTGCTACTTCTTACTTGTAATTTTGCTACTGTTGTGAATCGTAATGTAACTATCTGATATGCAGGATATCTGATACGCAACTCCAAAGGGGCCTTGACCCATAGGATGACAAACCTGATGATATAGGAGACCATGTTTTTTTTTTTTTTTTAAAGTTAAAGAAAAAAACAATGTAAGCCAGCCATAGCTGCCAAGAGGAAACAACTTTTTCCCCCCTCTGTGGGCCTCAACAAAGCCCTGCTTACTTTACTTCTAAGGAGTGGCTGTTGTATTTCCCCAGGGGTACTGGAGGTGGTGTCCAAAGCTGAGTGAGGGGCAGGGTCCATCCACAGTCACCTTCAAGCCAGCTAACATCTACCTCTGCTACATAATATTTACCTGGGAGTCATTTATATCCTTTACCTGCTGCTTGGGGGTGAGGGGGTCACTTTAGCCACAGCTGTGGGCCAGTCCCATTTTTACTGGCCAAGGCTGTTCATCCTCCAGGATGACTGGGAGTCTCTTGGCCCTTAGCAGCAGTCCAGGCAGGCCCCAGCCTTTACCCATTCTGTGGTTCGTGACCCTCCATTTCTGTTCTGGGAAGGTGGGGCCTTAATCAGGTCTGGGACACTCATAAAGCCTCTTGTTAAATTTCTGCCAAGGCAGAGGCATTTAGAGGACCTTGACACAATTCATGAGTGACTTCCCACTGATCAGATTTCTCCTCTTGGGAGAACTTCCCCTTGTTTGGCTTAAGGGAGAGGGATATCTTCACTTGCTGGCTATCACTTGTGAGGTTACAAGTACCGGGAGGCAGGCCTGCTGGCACCCTTAGAACAAAATGATCCAGAGGCTCCATACATCTCTCTGATCCTAGCTAGGGAGCTCAGAATAACAAAGTCCCTGGCACAGGGGCCCAGGAGCTGCTAAGGCAGAGTTAGGCCTCAGCTAGTTAGGGCGAGCCCGAGCAAACCCCAGCTCTGTAACTACAGAGCTGACAATTGGACAAGCCTGATTCTTGTCAGTTTTAAAAATAGCAGTGTGGGAACCCCTCTAAGGCTCCTGGGAACGTAATTGGAGTGGTGTGCAGGAACCTAGTGGAGAGGTTGAAATACTCTTCTCCCAGTAAAGCTTCCCAGGTTCCCTGGCAGCTGTTACTGAATCCCCTCCACTCCCCTGTTCCCTGAAGGCATCAAGCTCATTCATGGCTGGTCTTAGGTTCACTTTCCCTTTTGCAGTAATGGAACACTCCGCTCTTACCATCCCAGGGTCTTTGGAATTTCTTGCTGAGCTGGGAGGCAGAGGTTTGACTTCTGTAGAACTCCTAGACATGATGGTTGTCAGCTATCATTGACATTCTTCTGTACTCTGATTCGCTCTCTCGGTGGGAGACCACATTATGCTAGGTGTAAATGGGTTGTGGGAGAATTATTGTAAATGCTTTTTAAAAGTTTCTTGGGCTGTAATCTTAGTAATCAGGAAACTGAGATAGGAGGATTGCCATGAGTTCATGGTCAGCCCGAGCAAAAAAGAAACTTCTGGGGGAAGCCGGGGCTACCAGTTTCTGGTTAAGTCCTTACCTGGACATGTGCGCTTCTGGATTTAGGAGCCAGCACTGCCCCCCAAAAAGTGTCTTTAGAGATTGTAACTCTAACCTGGCCCTGTTTGTGCCCAGGTTTTCTAAGTGGAACCCCAAACGGGTGAGAGTGGGCAGAGGTGCCCTTTTCTTTCTTCTCAGAGACTGAATTAGTGCCTCTCTCCCGGGGACAAAATAGATGAGACTGTAACCCCAGCCTTCCTGCACCCTGTAGAAGCAAAGGTCAAGTTGTGTTTTAAAGAACCTGATGTTAGTGGGTTCCTTGGCCCAGAAACATCTCGTTCACTGTGAGCAGAAAGAACAGAACGGAACAGAATGGTGACCAGGAGCAGGCCCTGGACTTGCCATCCATGATCCCTGCCCCACCCAGGCATCCAGGCTAGGGACAAGCTAGAAGATCCCTCCAGGTTTTAAAACAACAGTAACAATGTACAGTTCCTTCTGTGTTGTTATCAATACTAATCAGAAATACTGCTTATGAGAAAGGTGTATTTTAAATGATAAGAACCAATAACACAAAAATGATGAACTCTATATATTTTAGAGTTCTTTGGCCTCTCCCAGGCTAGGAGCTGGCTCAGTTTAGACTTATGGAGTGGCAGGTGCTCCTAATAACACCTAAAGGCTAGAGCTCCCTGCCCCAAGTGGTGGCTCAGGTGTCATGTTGGTGTTTAAGTTCAGAGGACATTAGATAATAAATGCTTTGAAAAGTTTTTCTGGATGTCCTAGGACTCTGCCTTAGTGCTAGGCTCTGATTTTTGTCCCAGCAAACAGTGGCCATTTTCCAGTGAAGTACCCTGAAGCACGTAGCCCAGACACGGAGGAGGTGATGTCACGAGTTCCTTCCAGCCTTCTGTACAGACTTAAGTGTGTAAATGCAGCAGGGGCCAGCTGATTCTCTAGCAGCCCTATGGCTCTTGTTCTTTTTTAAGTGAGGTTTGTGTACTGGAAAGGGCCTGGGCAGAGAGGGGGAACTTGTTGGATTTTGAGTGGTGGGAAGGGTAGAAAATAGCCTAGCTATTTTTCTGCCAGTGGGGCTACTGGGAGTTGCTTCTAAGAGCTACCAGCAGAAGCTGCTGTGTGTATTAAATCCTTTGGGCAAATAAAGACATTGGTTAGGTTGACTGAGTAAGGCTGTCCAGTAGAGGGAAAGTGACCCATGCTGCAGCCAGCCTGCAGACATGAATACTGCCAACTCCTTAGACTGGAGATGGACATGTATACCTCTTCAGATCACTTGCTGGTGGTTCCCTATACTCAGAAGTGCCGTTGTCTGGGCAGAAAGGATACACACTGGAAGGTGCTAACTGGCCACTTTATAGAATAAAATGAAAGTAGCGGGGTGGTGGGGAGGGTTACAAATTATAACTTTCACCCCCCCCACCCCGAGACAGGGTTTCTCTGTGTGTAGCCCTGACTGCCTTAGAACATCTTATGTAGACCATGCTGACCTCGAACTCAACAGAGATCCACCTGTTTCTGCCTCCCTGGTGCTGGGATTAAAGGTGTGCACCATTGTAGCATGAGGGCCGCCTTGTTGGGGTTTCTATCCCGCCCAGTACCCCACAGCCAGCAAGCCCCAAAGAAAATCACACAGAGATCTCYATAAGTTATAAAACTGATTGGCCCATTAGCTCAGTCTTCTTATTAGCTCTTGTAGCTTATATTANCCTCTACTTCCTGTCTGGTTGACCCGCCTATACTTCCTGCCTGGCCAATCACCGTTTTATTAAAATACATGATTGACAGAATACAGATAATTCTCCCGCACCACACCACCACTGCCTGGTTTATAACTTTCTTTCTTAGCACAAAAGAGAGCAGAAGCGGCTGCTGATAGCAGGTCCCAGTTGTGTGTGGAACTGACCAGCCCAGTCCTTAGGAGTTCAGCTTTCTTCTCCTTCAAGTACCAGCTTTATTTTGATAAAGCTTGACCAGGACATCTAACTTTTCAGGGGCCAGTTTTTCAGATTCTTATGGAGTATAGGAACAGGACTGGGAGTTTCCCACCCTGTTTTAAACTGTTAGTGTTAGGAGTCTGCTTCCTGCTGGGGTCGGACCCTCGAAATCTTCCAACAAAGAAGGGAGCAGTGGACAAGATCCTAGTGCGAGATCAGTTTATCCACCCAGTCCAGGGGGCTCATGGGCTGGCCCTACACACCTGTACTAGCTACTTTGGGCAATATCTCCAGAAGACTGGGACAACACGCCATGTTAGACTCTGTTCCAAAGCCATTTAGTGACTCATTCCAGATGCTTCATTAAAGCCAGAGGTCTATTGCCTGCCACCCCAGCATAGGCTCAAAGTGTGTGCTCGCAGGGACTAAGATCTGCCTGTAGGATTGACACTGGTTGGCAAAAGGCTGAACTTGTGGCAATTTCCCCTGCCAGAGTGTGATGCTCAGAGGAGCTGCTTTTTGCTATGGTTTTTGGTGCCCACTGCTCTGCCTGCCTGCCTTCCTGCCTGCCTTTGTCCTTCCTTCAGGGGGCCAGAGAAGCCTGGAAGACCCCTTACAGTTTCAAGGGGGAGGCCAGCTTAGGAAGTGACTTGTTAGCACCATTCTGGGTCTTCCAGCAGGCTCCTGGTGATTTCCCAACAGGCACTTTATACCCAGAAGAGCCACTTTTGGGGAGTAATGGAAACCCAGCTAGTCTCAGGTTACAGGTAGGACTTTGTGCTAGACTGCCTTCTGGGGAGGCACCAGGGCACCTCAGCCCTTCGAGGCCTATGTGTGGACACCCAGGCTGCTCAGTTTCCAGTTCCAGCATGTCTCTCTGGAAATGGTTCTGGAAGCTTCTTTTAAGGAACTCATTGTTTCTAGAAAGCAGATTTTGTGGCATGGGTGCTTTCCTAGCTTCCTGGGTGCTTTCTTGTGTGTATTTGGAGAGACACTGACCCAGATCCTATGTAGTTTGGTCACACCCTCTTGGGATGGGGCTTTTTACCCTGAGCGCACTGAGACTTTTGACTTTTGTTGCTGGCACAGACTATTGCACAGCAATTCGCATCTGTACGAACATCAAGAATTGACCTTTGGCTGTGGCTGGTGAATGCAGTGAGTGCTTCAGCTGTCTCTGTGTGAGGAACCAGGAAACAGCACTGCAGCATCTCTGGACATTAGGCATAGACCTGCCGCATGATCCAGCAACTCTGCTTCTGGGCAGATACCCAGAAGAACCCATACAAGGGCTCTCTAGACATTTTTCCCCAAAGGTGTAGCATTATTTTCAGGAGTCAGCAGGTAGGAACAGTGTCTTAGTTTGCTTTCTGTTGCTGTGATAAAGCACTGACCGAAAGCAATTTGTAGAGGAAGGGTTTATTTCATCTCATAGGTTACACTTTGTCCTAAAGGGAAGTCAAGGCAAGACAAGGACCAGGACACTGAAGCTGAAGCTGTGGAGGAGTATTGCTTCCAAGCTTGCTTCCTATGTTTTACTCAGTGTGCTTTCTTATGAAACCCAGGACCATCTGCCACGCTGTGCCCCCTCCACGTCAATTGTAAATTAAGAAAACACCCCACATGTACACATGGGATACGCCTATAGGGTATTTTCCTAATAGAGGTTCTTTTCCAGATGTCTCCAGATTATGTCAAGTTAACAAAACAGAAACAATCAAATAACAACAACAAAAAAACCTAATCAATACAAGCAGCCTTGTCTATAGCCATTGGCTGAATTAACAAAATGTATATTCCACACCATTCTTGGCCACACAAATGCAAATTGGATCTGTGCAACAATATAAATGAGTTTTGAAAACTCCTCATGAAGGAAGGCAGACATAGAAGAGTGATAGAGATGATTCCACCCATTTGGGACACCTGGATTCAGAAACAGAAAGATGTGGGGCCTGGTGGGTGTTTAATGGGTGCAGTTTGTTGGGGATGATAAATATATCCTCGGCGTAAAGGTGGTTACATATGTTGTCCACTCATGGGTAGTTAGAGGAATATGAACAACCTCTGTATAACCAGTGTGACGAGTTGTTCGTGCCCTTGGCCAATCTCTGCTAGACTCAATTCTGTTCTGTTAAGTGAGAGATTAGATCGAGGAGTGATTGAGCCAGTAAAAGAGTTGGACTTAAAACATAAGGTGAGCGTGACGGTCCTTGGATAGTTATATAGCAGTTTTCCATCCTGACAAGGGATATGATGTCGCTCCTAGGTATCCAGATAACTGCTAGGCTCTGTCCTCACGGTGACCCCAGGTGCAGAGGCGGATGTGAACAGCATAGGACTATAGGCTCTGTGTTTAATTATGTGACAGTGAACTTTGCACACATGTGCATTTATCACTGGTTGTATCCTGGCCGATGGCTCTGTGTCCTGCTAGGTGACAGCTGCATGCTCTCACGCCTATGGATTTTTTCAGGGAACGTATGGAACTTCTGGAGGAAGCTAAGAAGATGGAGATGGCCAAATTCCGCTACATCCTGCCTGTGTATGGCATATGCCAGGAACCTGTTGGTTTGGTTATGGAGTACATGGAGACGGGCTCCCTGGAGAAACTGCTAGCCTCAGAGCCACTGCCTTGGGACCTGCGCTTCCGCATCGTGCATGAGACAGCTGTGGGCATGAACTTCCTGCATTGCATGTCTCCACCACTGCTGCATCTAGACCTAAAGCCAGCAAACATCCTGCTGGATGCCCACTACCATGTCAAGGTAATGGCAGCATGTGCCCTGGGGAGTGGGTAGCCAGGATACTAAATGTTTTAGGGGGGACTCTGTGTCTGAGATCTTGGAATCTGGAATAAAGCCTGAAAAACAAAGTGATTGTACCTGGAGCAGAAAGCTTGAAGCCAGGGCCTTTCTTACTTGTAAGACCTGCTAGAGTGCCCAGCTGGTTACACTTGATCTGGAAGGGTGACCTTTGTAAACCCATGGGATTCTCCCCCATATCCTGGCATGTCCTAGGTTCTGAGCACCCTGAAGCATACCAGGGACTTAGAGGTCCCAGGGCTTATAGTCTTGTGAAATCAGAAGTTGAGCTGTGAACTAGAGAGACCTTTTGTCCTTTGATAAAGGAACATGTCTTTCCTCAGTGGTCTGGGACTATGGATAGGTGGTGGGGCCTACTGTGATCCTGACAGTCTGTGAAGAGGACTCATTTACCTGTTTGTCCTCCGTTAGGAAGTTGTGGGCAGTCATATTGATGTGAGGCCTATAGGGTTTGCTTCTTTGTTTCTTTGTAAGTTGATAAAATACAGTATGAAGAATGAATGACACAGGAAACAGGTGCTGTGTGCCTGGATATAAGATTTGTCAGTTTGCACCAGGTTGCATGGCTTTGGACATGTTTTTTCTCTGGATACCTCTGCCTCAACACCAGGGGCAACACATCTGTCAGGGGCTTTTTCTTATATGACATGCACATGACCTGGGCAGCCCAGGCCATGGACTCTGCAGAGACCATGCATTGGACACAACCGCCTTTTCTCTCGGTGCAAAAAAGTAGATGGGCCTGAGTGAGGGAATGGGACCGAGCACCCTGGATCAAGCAGTGTCCCCAGCCTATGTCACTGTGGTGGGTCTGATTGCCTGACACTTCCAGATCCACTCTGCTGGCCTGACTTTTAGAAGGCTCAGAGTACCACTCAGCTTCTCAGTACACAGTGGCCTGTGTGTCGTGTGTGAAGGTATTTGTAGCACTCAGACTTGGCCAGGCAGAGAAACTGATTTTCCACAGCTATGGGTTGTGGCTTAGATAGATGTTGCTCAGTCGTGGCCTTTACATCCTGAAAAGTGAGACAAGATATCACACAACTTAGCATGAGCCAACTCCAAGGTGACTTTGAACATCTTCTTGTGATCTGAGTTTCCTGGCCTTTGTTTGCTTGTGGCTGGCAGGAATTGGCTTCCATTCTTCCTGGGCAGAATAGGACCTGTGGGCCCAGGTACATTCTTAAGATTGTGGCTGTCCTATATGTAACCTATACCAGAAAAAGAAAATAATAACAAGCCCCTTACCTTGGACCCAGACCTCACCACAGAGCAGAGGTGTATTAAGTACATTCATTTGGTGGCCACAGAGTGGTTAGATTACTCTAGCTGCGGTCAGGAGCAGAGGTTGAAATGAGAGACCTTGGCTTGACCCACTGCCATCCATTCATGACATCATGACAGTGTTCAGGAAACCTGTTTATTGACATACTACCATCACAGGAGGCCAGAGTGGTTTGTGAAGAGTGGTCAGGTGTGCAGACAGCCCTTGGATACCTGGGACTGACCTTCACAGGGGCAGGCTCTGCATCTGTATGCGGAAGGGAGGGTAGCCTTTAGGTGGAAGAAATCTCAGAAATCCTATAAAACTCTGGGCATTTGAGAAGAGGTAAGGAAAATAGCAGGCAGTGCTGGATGGTGTATGAAAGCTTCTGTGTCTTCAAGAATTGCTGAATGGGAGCTGCCTGGCACCTAGTCCCCCCTAGGCCTTTGGGGTCATGAGTCGCTCTACCCAGGGTCTCTGCAGAGTCCCTCAGCTTCTCTAGGTACAGCCAATGTTTCCATCTCATTCCCATGCATTGTTGCCCTCCTCTCCTGACAGGAATGTGGGTGTCTGAGAGAGCTGTGGTGTGCTTCTGGGGTGGGGAGCACAGTACTGTTCTTTTCCAAATGTCATCCTTGTCAGCCAGGAGCTGGGACAAGGACACAGCTTCCTAGCTCTGTCACTTTGCTGAGAGGTGTGGTAAGGAGACACTTCACTTCTGGGTTGTCTTCTGGATCAGTGAGGGTGAGTGTTCACACAGAGCACCTCTGGGAGTACAAAGCGATGCCCTAGTTGTCCTTTGTAGGTCTGGGTGCTGACTTCAGTGCTTTTCCTTTGAAAAAGTAAGTGCTGTCCTTGACAAATTCTGTGCTAGCATTCCCTTATAGGCCATTGTCCCCTCAGCCTGATGACAGCTGTATTTCTTACAGTGTCAGCTGGATGACTGGACTGGGAGCCGTGGAGCCATGATGAGAAGGTGTTTGTTTGGTTTTGCTTTTTACAGACAGAGTTTCTCTGGATAACAGCCCTGGCTGTTCTGGAACTCACTTTGTAGACCAGGCTGACCTTGAACTCATAGTCATCGAGCTGCCTCTGCCTCCTGAGTGCTGGGATTAAAGGCATGTGCCACCATGACTGGCTGAGAAGATGTTTCTTTAGCATGAAGGGACACTGTCCCAAAGCTGGGCTGCTGAGGCCTCCCCCTAACCTGTACCACCCTGAAAGGCTCTGCAAAAGCTGCTTTGGTGTGATGCCAGGCTGTTATCACAGAAGTTAGTCACTGACAAAAAGCTGAAAACAAACAGAAATGTTCTTATACAATACAGTTTCTTTGTCTTGTACAAACAGCCTCTCAAGAGGAGCCTGTGAGAGTTCTGCACCTCCCATGCAGATAACTTGGGATCCTGGGCCATTTGCAGTACAGACATATGTTGGGACCCTGAGGCAGGGCCAGCCTCATTCCCTGTGTCTGGAAAGGCACCGCTGCCCTGAGCCTGTGCTCAGTGTGAGTACTACTGATGCTTCACAGCCTGGTTGTGCTGATGCCTGGGGTCAAGTCCATTAAATTATTTCCTGTGTCACTCTCTATTAATATGCTAAATATCCAAGTTAGAACCAGCTCCAGATATCCCTGACTCCTTATTCATTGCAAGAAAGGTTCTTCCTGCTGCTACGTCCAAAGAAGCCTTTCTGAGGTAGCGAGAGGCCTTTGGTAGCTTGGTGTAGCTATTCTGAATTAGAAGTGCTACGTGCCTGTAAACTCTGAGCTCTTTGGGGTACTGAGTCAGGTACTGGTGTCAGGGCATCATGAGACCTTAGGTGTCCACTGTTGAAAGCTTGGGGAGGAGGCTACCCTGTCCTGGGCAGGAGGGTAAGAGAATTCCCTTGCTCAACTCCTGAGTACCTCACCTCAGTGTGCCTTCACTGCCAGGCTTTCTACAGTACTGTTTTCGTGAAGTGAATTTTGAAGTAGCTAACTGTGCCCAGTGTGCATGAGAGAAAAAGAAATGGCTCAGTGCTAAGGTTCCCCAAATCTGTCAGCATTTCTGAATGTAAAACATTCCGGGTTGCTCTCCTTGAACTTTTTGGAGAGGTGCAGTGAATGAGCACTCACTCATGTCTCCCAACTCTAAGCAGCATGAACGACCTGCAGGACTTTGCCGTTGTTGCTGGCAGCTTTTTCCAGAGTTCTTGTTTGTCCTGAAGCCATGGAGTCTTTCAAAGTGGGCAGACCTGAAGGGCCCTAGAGGCCTGTTGAGCCTGAATACTGGCTTAGTGTAATAGCAGAGACAGAGGGCCAGGCCAGCTCTGAAGCATCCACAGCCGGCAATCCTCAGCGTCTTTTAGTTACTACTCAGTCTTCTGCCGTTAGGCATTAGGCATTGATGACACCAGGCCTGTGGGCTCCCTTCATGGGCATGGCCAGTCTGGAAACAAGAGTCCTGACTCAGCCCATTTCCTGTTTCTACCAGGGTGTGTTTGAAGACTAGCCCAGGAGTGAATTAAAAGGCTTAAAACCACATCAGCCTTGGAGGAGACTAGAAAGGAGCCATTTCTATGTACACTGGAGACTGTTTAGTGCTGAATTGGGACCTATGTACACAGTGCTTCAAAGGGTCTGGTTTGCACCAGGATGTAGTGCCATAGGCAGAAAAGGGGGACTCCTGGAGATGGCTGCCAAGTCTACAGTAGTGGTGTGAGCTACAAGGACACCTTCGCCAGTGGGGGACCTGCCTCCCCTGTGAACTCTGGAAATAGAGGTGGGGGCTCCTCACAGTGACATCATCACCAAGGGAGGGGACACCGTATCTGGAGTAGACCGGTGAGCCCGGAAGGTGATGAGGCATGTGTTTTGCTCACTTTAAATCCCTCTGAAGGTGTGTTGTGCTTTAAAGGACCTGTTGGTACTTGCAGCTGCCCCAGCTGGAAGGTTGCATAACCGGACTGACTGTGGATGATAAACGCCCCAGCCCCAGCCTGTCACGTGGCTCCCTTTGCCTGAAAGCTAAAGGCTCTTTCCCTTCGTGCTGACTGTGACCATCAGCTACCAGGGCAGACATGAAGCCTTACAGACAAAGGGCCAGCTGTCATTTCTGAGTTCTGTCTCCAAGTAAATTCCATTCTTTTATTTAAGCATAATGTCTTTCTTCCCCGTCCGTCAAGTTTATACTGATAGTACATCCAGGCTTGACCCTTTTATATTCCTATGCTTCCCGCCTTCCTGGAGACAGGCCTGCCTGGGGTTCAAGCCCTCTGTTTGGGGGTGAGCCCCTATAGCATGTGTTGGGGAAGCACCATCTGTTATGGCAGAGGGAGACATGCCATAACCTCTTCTGGCTCCCTTTTTAAGGCTGACATGCTTCCTTTTGATTGCTCTTTCAGATTTCCGACTTTGGGCTGGCCAAGTGCAATGGTATGTCCCATTCCCATGACCTCAGCATGGATGGCCTATTTGGCACAATCGCCTACCTCCCTCCAGAGCGCATCCGTGAGAAGAGTCGGTTGTTTGACACCAAACATGATGTATACAGGTGTGTGACATGCCACCTTGCCCTCTCTGAAGGCAAGGAGCTCTATTCTGCCCTGAACAGCAGTTTCCAGTACCATTCAGCCATGGAGTTTGGTTCACATGCAAATGGTGTGTGCCTGTTTGACTTGGGGATTTTAGCTGGTGGCTACCTGCTCCCCGGGCACAGGAAAGTCTTTCCTTTCCTGTGGGTGGTGCTGGCTGAGAAAGAGGCTGTTCTTGGCTGGTGCTAGGCAGAAGCAGTTAGAAAAAACAGTTTCCAGCTCAGTGTTGTACATGATGAGTTACTTCCGTAAAATGGGATTTTATTACTTGTCTGACAGAAGAACCTGCTTTGAGTAGTCCACAGATCCATAGGTGGGTGGGTGAGTTTGGGCTCTTCAAAGCACACAATCCTCTGAATCCCAGAGTGAGCAGCTCACGCGTATGGTTTACTTGCCTCTGAAGGAGGACATCGACTTCTTCCTAAGTCCCCAGTGTACAAGCTGACAACATGATTGCTCCATGGTCTGGTTAAGGAGATTTATATTATAGATGTGAGAGAGAACAGCCGGAGGCATCCGGAAGATTCCAGAGCAGAGAGAGAAAATAGTAGACTGAGCATGGCCAGCAGACTGGACCTGGCCAGAAGTCAAGAAGCAAGAACAGAGCAGAGGAAAAGTGGAAGAGAGAGCAAGAGAAAGACAAAGCAAAAGAGGAAGACTATAACAAGGCTATATAAGGAGAATGGGTAGCTGCAGGGAAAGAAGCACATGAGCTGGAGAAGTTTAGGGTGTGGGGGGAGGCAAGAAGAACTGAGAAGAGCTAGGATGCTAGCATGGACTTTGAAATATGTAGCAGGTACTCGTGATACTGCATGAGCTTTGGTATGCTAATATGCACCGTGATAGCCACTTCTTCCAGTGACAAGGGAAACGCTCCTTCTGGTAGAGGGGCACTGATTCTACAAGTTCCTGAGGAATGCTGGCTTTTTTTAACCATCAGAATTTGGGGAAATGGAATTTTCTTTGGACCTGATATCCAGGATCTGAGTACCTGCCTCCTTTTCCTCCTCAGATTGTGAGGGCCGCATTTCAAGCAGCTCTGTCTTTTGTCACCAGGCCCAGCTGACTGGTTTGACAGAAGCAGTGAGTCCCGCTGGGAATGGCCCTCTGGGGACTAGTCAGGGCTTGTAGAGTCTGGGGAGACTCCAGTACTTTATTTTAAAGTTGGATTTAACTTTTGAACCTACATTTTCCAGTTGATTAATTAAGGTCAATTTTTAGTCTTTATTTTTTTCTTTTCTCTCTCTTTTTTAATTAGATTGGGCTATTTCAGTGTATCTAGAATAATTTATTTATCTAAACATATGTCCCCAGTACCTAAGACAGGGTTTTGGGCTCAGCTGGTTGGTTTTTACTACTTCCTATACATTTTATTTAGCCACTCTCTGATGAAACCTCCGAAGGCCTTTTAGAGCATCTTAGTCAGAACCTGACCTTGGATTTGAAGGATTGAAGCCACAGCAGAGAAGAACAAGGTTGAAAGTGTCCATAGATGTCTGAGTACTAGGACTGCGCCCCTGCCCCCTGTGAGACAGCGCCTCAGAGCTCAAGAGCACTTAAGAACTCTACCAAACCTGACACCTCATTTCTCTTTCAGTTTTGCCATTGTGATCTGGGGCGTGCTCACACAGAAGAAGCCCTTTGCAGGTAAGTGGCCCTGCCTGGAAACAATGAGCATGTCCTTGAACCTTCCCAGCCCTTCCTTAGTGCCTCTGGTTCCTGCTTGACTGAGATTCCCAGGGCTTCAGAGCCAACCCTCTGGTAGACCCATTACACATTGGAGGCCACAGCCAGCTTACCTTGCATGTGGCTTACATACAGGACAGATCAATTGTGGGACCATCAGACTGTGCCTTGTTCTTTGATGCCACTTAGTGTTTTGTGCTGGTGAAAGTCTACATCTACACCAGTTTTTTTGTTTTGTTTTTGTTTTTGGTTTGTTTTGTTTTTCGAGACAGGGTTTCTCTGTATAACAGCCCTGGCTGTCCTGGAACTCACTTTGTAGACCAGGCTGGCCTCGAACTCACCGAGATCTGCCGGCCTCTGCCTCCCAAGTGCTGGGACTAAAGGTGCATGCTACCACTGCCCAGGCAAGACACCGGTTTTAACATTTAAAGTATCTGTCTCCTTGAATTCAGTGCATTCCCCTTATCACCCTAGAGAATCTCTGTCTCTTTAGCTAGCTGTTCCTATGATCCAACAGTTAATTTCTTCTGCTCTCCCTCCCTTCACCTTCCTCTCCCTTTCAAAAATAAATGATATAAAACATACATGACAGAATCTACTGTGTTAAATTAACTTATTCTAAACACACTGAGTAGCGGTAAAAACGTTCATGTGTTTGTCCTCTCTTTAGAACTTATACCACATCAACTCAAGTTTATAAAACTTGAGTTTATAAAACTTATTTTAAATGTTTATAAAATTTGAGTCACTTTTAGCTGCATTGGTAAGAGGAGTCTCTTTTCTTTTGTGGTGTTTCTGGATAATCACACTGTGGGATGTGACCAAAGATATTTGAAAATATAGATCACGCTCAGTATATATGAGGCTCTGGGTTCAGTCGCCAGCACCAAACAGATATCAGTGAGTGAGAGCCCCTTGCTGCCTCAATCACACACTCAGGCCAGGCATGGGAAAGATTAAGGGTAGAGACAAGATTCTATAAGCAAAACTTCGGCTATGCTGGGAGCTTATTAAACACTCGGCAGAGTGGTTCTCTTACGTTTCTGTCCTCCTTTGTTTGATCTTTTAAAAAAATATATTTATTGGGGGCTGGAGAGAAGACTCAGAGGTTAAGAGCACTGACTGCTCTTCCAGAGGTCCTGAGTTCAATTCC
>LOEQ01001716.1:73561-86803 GCA_001685075.1 Bramus lutescens | reverse complement strand
CCATGGTGCCTAATGTCAGATGGGACTAGGTCGGTGTCATTTCATTGTGGTCTTGATTGGCGGCTGATGTGGGTCATTTATGACAAAGCCTATATAAGGATAGCTGTTCTGTCTCAGAGCAAGTCACCTCTACTTGCTTGGAACACAGTGTCTTTGGTAGAGGCGTGAAAGGGGCAGTGCCCTTCGACTTCTCACTACGTGGGCAGAGCATCTTGTCTTTGGAGACATAGTGGGTTTTTATATGAGTGACATGCTAGCTTTGGTTGAGACCTGTGAGATTATAACTGGCACTGGCTGATGGAGTCTAGAAAAGGAATGATTATAAAAATCATAAAAGCTGGTCTTAATGTTAAACAGCCTTACCAGCATTGAATCCCTGTTTTGTTTGTTTTGTTTTTGTTTTTTTGTTGTTTTTTGGTGATGTCTAGGTTACCACATCTCTTCCTAACAGTTGCTGAGTTCTCACCTAAAATGTCAGAGCCACATCTGTAAAAGTTAGTGGAAAATTCTTTATAAATAGATTTTATACTAAAAATCGTTAAACAAATCACTCTTTCAGCCTCTTGTCTTTTGCTGAGGTGGTGGTTTGTGCCAAGGGCTCTGCTGATGTGCCCTGTGGTGACTTCTGCTGGTTCCAGCCTCAGCAGTTGAATGTGGCCTGAGATGGTCACTGGAGATGGTTGCACTCCAAGGGGTCAAAAGGCTTGATGGCCTCCTTGTTATACCTTCCCAATTCGCATTCTGAGTATTGTCTCTGTAGGCATGTTGCAGAAGTGCCCTGTGTGCAAACACATGCTGTAGCGTGGTCATTAATGTACTGTGTACTTTGACATGAATCACGGGCAGGATCCTTTTCTGTTACAGAACGTGGTGGAGCTGGCTATGTTTCTGTGTGATGTCAATAAAGGACTCGCCTACTTTTGGAATTCACTAAGACTACTTGTTTTTTCTTAAATTGGTAAACTCTAATCATCTGGACCTTGAAAACAAGAGATCTGAGACAGGAATATGGCATTTGGAGATGTTAACTTACCGAAACAACTCAGGGCCTGGGAAATGTGGGAAACAGAGGATGGCCACAGGCATCTTCTGTCTTGCATATGTCAGATCTGATGGGGAGAAGCTCTCAGCACCAATGTTTGCATTTTTAAATTGTTATTCTCATGTTAACTTTACATCTGAAATAATTTCAGTTATGATAACTTCACATTGACTCTGGGCTTCTTTTTCATTTACATTTGACCTATTTTCCTGACCGTTCTTTTTTAGCCACTGCCTTTCCATCCAACTGTCCATCAACTCACCATCCACCACTATACCTATCCTTAGCCGTCCACTTGTCTACCCAACTGTTCATCCTCCCTGCCTGTCCACCCACCCCTGCACCTGTCTGCCTTCCTCTCTGATGGCCTCCCGCATACCCTGTTACTTCTCAGTCATTCAGTGTGTACTTCCCCCAAACCAAGGACTTTAATTTCCTAACAGCCAGAAGTTAGCATTGACATGATACTATCTAGTCTGTAAGTTCTTTCACAATTGTACTGCTGACCTCAGAGAGCAGAAGAGACTCTTCCTAACCTTGGGGGTCCCGGATTCCATCTAATTCCTTACATTTAGTTGTTACATCTCCAGTTTTCTGTGCTCAGTTCCAGGCTTCTCTTGTCTCGCACAACCTTTAAATTTTGTGATGCATGTAGCACTGTAGGTTTGCCTGACTACCCATGATGGCTTAGGTTCACCCATTAGAACCAGCACACAACAAACTCGCTATTGTGTTCCCATCTTGTTTAATTTTCATTGGTGTTGGTACACAGTCGCATATTACTGTATAGCCAATGGGTCAAACTCCATTATTCCTTAATGCTCAGTGATCCCCAGGTTGGCCAGCTTGAAGCCCTCCGTGCACACTGGCTGCACTAGGACTTACTGCTTCGACTGAAGCAGTACAGGTTTGCCATACGTACAGCCCTTCTGCTGCGAGCAGTCTCTTCCCTCTTGAGTGCTTCTGCTGTTTGCAGGAGTGTCTCCATTGCTAGACCCTCAGCAGAGAAATCAGGAAGGACTCCCATTTGTGTTGTAGGTGGATTTCTGAATCTTGCTAGACCCAGGCTTTTGCCAACAGTACATCCACCTATAGTCCCAGTTCTCCTGATTGCTAGAGCTTTCATGTCCACTCTCACAGCCTCAGGGTTCCCTAGTGCTCAGTTCAGTGGAGAACCTTTCCTGCTTCAGCTCACTACACTCAGCCTACTGCACCCAGCCTGCTCAGCAGCCCAGAGCCTTCACCTTGCCGAGGGATAATTATCCATAAGTCTTTATTCAGGCATGAAGGGCAGTGAACTTGTCTTCCCAGTCCTACCGTTTGTCTTGAAACCCCACCCTTCCTCTGGGGCACCTACACAGTTCTCTTCCTGTCTTCAGGTTGGAATAATGCACCTGGTTGATCCTACTTGCTCCTGCTTTTCCTCCATGTTTCCTCTGGCCCTGTCCTTTGCTCTAGAATGGTTTCCTTAGAATGATTACTTAGCTCTATTCTTAGACCTGCTTTAGAAGTGACCCCTGGTGTTTCAGAGCTCTGAGTTGCTCTGGGCAATATCCCTCAGGATGCTTCAGCTAATCCCCCCAGATCCCCAACCAGGCAAAGGGCTTCTGGTTCAGTGAGCAAACCTGTCTCAAGACAGTAAGGTGGAGAGTGGAAGAAACCGCCTGATGGCCGCCTCTACCTTCTGCATGTGTGCACACCTGTGTGCATGTGCAAGCTCCACACAGATCACATGTAATGCACAGGTCTACAACATACAACACACATTTGCAGCATTATATTCACACATATTAATATACCACACATGCATAGACACCATGTACATCACCTATATACTGTACACCACACATACGTACCACGTACACCCCCCACAACACACCATATACACTATACATGCATGGCCCAAAGTACCCCACACACAAACAGACCAATAGATATAGACTACCTGTCACAATTACCCCGTACATACATGAAATGACTCCACCCACTGAATTCTGCCTGATGGGGTGACATGGGGGCTGGCATAAACAGAACTGTTGTGATGAACAAACCTCACATTCTGAGTGACCACTGCAGCTGGATCTTGAAGTGAAAAACTCTGGAGCTCGCTGGGTAGTTGTCCTGGGCTACTATGAGGGCAGTAAGCTGTGAATTATTCCCTGGTCAATGGCAATTGTTGTCACAGTAAAAATTATCTGCACTGAAGCAAGGTTTCACTTGAACAAAGCCCTTCTGTTGCTGAATTAAGGAGAAGGCTGCAGGTGGGTATTTTCTCTGCTCATTGTCACAGGGTTTATATGGAATGAATGGTATATGCCTGTTGCTGAGGGGCTAACTCTTTGGAAGATTCCCCACAGTGTGAGCTGACCCTGCCCCAAAGGTTTTACATTGTAATGTCTGATGATGATGTTGCATTTTGGAACAGAGCATGGAGATTTCAGCAAGCCTTGTCCTTTATGGCAACCCAGAAAAGAGAGGTCTTGTCATGGTCTCTTTCTGTAGCTTCAGCTCCTCTTCCTCCTGGAGTCACTGCCAGGAACAGCTGAGCCACTGGAAAAACAAGGTTCAGTGAGGAGGCAGCTGAGACTGCAGGTGTGGCTGGTGGGTAGTGGCCCTTGGGGAAAAGGGCAGTAAGCCTCCTCCACAGGCTTCATCACACTTCCTTTTCTACCATCTTCCCTGGAGGCTGAAAGAGAACCCCTGCCTTCTCTGCACTGAGAGGATCAAGCAAGGACCCCATTTTTTTGCTTCAAGGAAAGGACAAATTAAGCAGGAAACGGAAATGGTGGTGCTGGCGCCATCAGTGACAGAAGGCCATGTGCTGACCACACACGCACCCAGGCACAGCATCTCTGAGTTTGGGGACCCAGCCAGGTCCAGATTTTCTGAAGGGTCAGGTTGCACTTGTCTTCCTAAAAAGATGGAGAAGGTAGATGGAGGAGTAACAGGTGATGGAAGCTGACTATGAGAAGGGTGATAGGAGGAGGAAAGAGGGTTCTGTCTGGAGAAGACATGGGAGATGCCTTCACTGATGGCAGAAGGAGACCAGCTTGTCATGGCTTCCTTCCGTTGACAAAGTACCCGGACAAAAGTAATTTATAGGAGAAAGGATTTATTTTAGTTCATAATTGCAGGATAAGATCCATCATTGCAGGAAAGTCAAAGCAGGACTTGAAACAGCTGGTCATGGTGCATCCACAGTCAAGAGCCGAGAGAAATGTACAAATACATGCATGCCTGAGCGTTCTCTCTCTCTCTCTCTCTCTCTCTCTCTCTCTCTCTCTATCTCTCTCTCTCTTTCGTACAGTTAAGGACAAAACCCAAGGAATAGTGTGATTCCCTTTTAGGCTGGGTCTTCCCGAATGAAGTGATGTAAACAAGACTGTCACAAACATGCCCAAAGGTCAACCTGATCCAAACAATCACTCGATGAGGCTCTTCCCAGGTGATTTGAGATTGTGTCAATTTGACAATTAAAGTGAAAGCTAGCCATCACAGCTGGTATCTAGTATCTGCCTCCCTTTAACTAATAAATGACCAGGCAGGGATGTGTGATTGGACAAACAACATGGTCTCTCTCAGGAGATACTTTTCCTGAGAAAAGTAGGTGCAACATCTGGAGGCTACCTTTGAACCTGTCATGGGCGTGATACCAGACCATGTGTGGGTCAGGTTGAGGCTGAGGCTCTGGGAACTGTCCCTTGTACACAGAAAATCCATAGCAGTTACAATGAGGCTATGTCTGCTGACTAACACTCACCATGTCAATCAAGAAGGCACCAGACACAGGGGAACAGTCAGAAAACTGAAGGACTCCACCTGGAACAGTTTGACTCTGTGAGCTTCTGCCCTGCCTCTCCATCAGTAGACAGGAAAAGTTGGGACCATGTGTGCCTGAACCTCAGGACCCCAGGAAACCTGGAATGTTCTTGGAAGAAAGAGCTAGGGGAAAGAAGACTAGCTGCTTAAAATGCATCCTGTCCCACCGCACTTGTCCAGCCTCTCCCTTCTCTCAGCACCAAAAACGTGTGTGGACCTAACATTTAGGTCTACCATCCTTTGATGACAACCACCGATAAGCCCACTCATGCACATGGACCTTCAAATACTTGTCACTAACTCACTGTGCAGAATGAACTGAACCCACCAGACAGAATGTCTGTGTTTCCCACCTGGGAAAACAAACCCACAGTTTCCCCAGTCAAGCCAAGAAGCAGGTTTTAAAAAGCAGAAGAAACAGAATGTCAGCAAGATGCCCCAGCTGGTAAGGATGCCTGCTGCCAAGTCTGATGACCTGAGTTGAATCCCTGGGACCCAAATGGAGAAGGCAAGAGTTGACTTCTACAGATTAACCTCTGACTTCTAATAGCACACCATGGCATAAGTGCACACATGTATGTGCTTCCAGACACATGAATAAATAGACATAATAAAAACAAACAGTCGGCCGTGGTGGTACGAACCTTTAATCTCAGCACTCGGGAGGCAGAGGCAGGCTGATCTCTATGAGTTCAAAGCCTAGTCTACAGAGTGAGTTCCATAACAAACCAGGGATACACAGAAACCCTGACTCAATCAATCATCAATCAATCAATCAATAAAACAAACCCACAGAAAGCAAAGTGTGACTAAGAAAGGTTTCAAAAGTTATCTCAGATTTTAAGTAGTTGGAGACCAATATAGAGTGTGTAGAAACAGAGGACAGAAATTAAAAGAAATGAATGTAATGATAGATATGAAACTCTCCAAAGAAGAAAATAAGTGTTGAAAATTATCATGAAATCGTCACAGAGACTGATAAGATGGCTCAGTTGGTAAAAGTGCTTGCTGAGCAAGCCTGGAGCTAGGGCCCAATCCCTGGAGCTCACAGGAGAGAACTGATTCTTGACAGTTGTCCTCTGAAGTCACATGCATACAAAGGTATACCGGGTGTCCCCATCCACGCTAATAATAATAATAATAATAAAAAACACTTTTTTTTTTAGGTTTTTCAAGACAGGGTTTCTCTGTAGCTTTGGAGCCCATCCTGGAACTAGCTCTTGTAGATATAAACAAAAAAGGCAGAATTTGGGAAAGGGGAGATGAGAAAATGGGAGTTCTGTCAGAATCCAAACATCTGCAATACGGAGCTACAGAAAGAAGAGATTGCTCCCCAGGCTGAAGGTTAGGGCGGGGTTGTGAGAACACCCATTCAACACAGTCTTGGGGATCTTGGGAGGGTGCTAACGCAGTTTTCCAGAACAACACAAAAGCCAGGAGATAAGAGATCATTACCTTCAACACTAAGGAAAAGATTTTCAGCATAGAACTCCTTTGAATATGGACTAGCTGTCCCTAGTCTCAGTTTCTGGTCCCTTGTGCTCCAGCCTGTGGTCTTCCTCTCAACAGGAACTGTCCATTCTAGTTGCCGAGCTGCCCTGGCTCTAGAGAAAATGAGGCTGCGTCTACTCTGCCGTAAACGTATCTGCTGAGATTTTTTATTTCCCTCACGTTTTATTTCTCCTCTTCAAAAGTTATCCATTCTTTCCAAGTATGTCTTGCTTTTACAGTACCGTATGGAGTTTATTTCCTTCTTTATGACTGTAATAATTTAAACAGGTATGCCCTTCCCTATTACCTGAGGTTCTCAGGGAAATTGATTCCTTGGTTTGTTGGGTCTGCTGGTAGATTGCTTTCCTGCCTGTGTTGTCTTCATGGACTCATTTTCAATATTGTTCTATCCATGGAAATCTTTTATGCCTGGGAGGGATTTTTTTTTTTTATTTATGAGATCCACAGCTGGGCTGTCAACCTATGATTAGTTTTGTGCTCTTTTCAGGGTTCTATGGGTTCTGGATCACGCTGTTAGTATGATTTCAAACGGCAAGACCCAAGAAAGCAGAGGCTTGACACAATGCTATTCAGGGGCATTTTAATTTCTCCCTCAGCACAGGCTGAGACACACTTTCAAGTCATCCCCCTTTGTAGGTAGATGGGATGTTTTCCTCCAGAGGCGGCTCTTCAGGGTTTCCTTCTTAACAACTGCATCACATGGGCCTCTGGCCTTCCTTCTGGTCTCTGAGTGGTTTTACCTACATCCCTTGGTGCTGAGTTTAGCATAGTCCTTATTTCAGTTCAGGGACAGCTTGTGTCAGCCACAATTGTCTTCATTCCTTTAGTTCTGGCCCTGGAGTTTTGTCCCCTCTCCTTGTCTACTTACAGTCACTAGCAAGGGTTCTGGTTCTTCGGCCCGCAGTCCAGCTATGTGACAAGGCTATTGCCAAAAATGAATATATTCAAGCCAGGAGTCAATGTCTCACCAAATCAGCAATGCGGGGTGGGTCTAGTGACCGTGGCCTAGTCATAATGATGTCTAAACAGTGAATTTGGATTCCAGGGACAACAGTGACATAACCGTAACCGCCCTGTGGGTGTGAGAGGGGTTGTTGTGTAAGAGGCAGCTCTGCATGCTGCACAGCTGGAGATTCAGTCTTTACAGAAAAAGCAAAAGGTAGAGCATGGGCCGGGTGAACACTGGAAGCCAGGCCTCTGATGGACCCTAGTTGGGGTAGGGGATGGGACAGAGAAGCTGTTATGGTTTGTTTACTCCACATGAGTCTTTCAGGTTTTACACTACAGCATTTTTACTGTGTTAGTTTAAAAACAGACAAATTAACATGGAAAAGACAGAAGATACTGCCTGCCTATGCTTGTGCGCAGGCAGGAGGGTCTTGGGTGGCTCAGCACAGGATTACGGAGTCTGGTTCTGATGGGCCTTCCTTGGAATCACAGGAACTGAGTGCTTTCCCTTCTCATGGTAGTGGCCTGGAGTTCTAAGGTGGGCTTCTACAACACCATCTTTTCAGTCCCCAGTGACAGCCTCCTGAAGCAGAGGGGGGAGATACAGAGGTGAGACAAGGAACCTGATGGGCGGGCAAAGCTGCCCTGGACTTAGCACTCACCAGTTGGTTTTCTCAGTACTTCATACCCTGCTCCCCCCACCCCCTTGCAACCAGCTCTCAGAGGCACCAGTGGCTACCCAGGGATGGAGAGACAGTGCTCTGAGATCTTCCCTGCCCACTGCTTTGGGCCCCAGTGAGAACATTCCATGTTTCCTCGTCTGAGTAACTGGGCAGAACAACTATGAAGACCTTGTTTCTCCTGCTTGGCTCCCTCCACCCAGCCTCCCATTTAGATTCTAGAGGATGTCGAGGCCTCTGACCCTGGGTGGTTCCCACCCTGAACTTGCTTCCAGGCCCTAGCCAGGTGCCCTGCAGCTGCCTCATGTGTGGGCGAATGTGCTGTTCTGGAAGGTAACTGAGGCCTGCTTTCAGCAACACTATGTGTGGCTGGTCTGCTTGGCTGCCCAACCTAGAATGGCAAATGACCTCATCTTCTGTCTCCTTCCATGAACCTCTATCACCAGGATGTCTCTGCAGTAGAAAAAGCAGAGAGGAGGGGGTCAGGCCTAATCCTGCTGTCCTGCCAGAGTGTGCTTGGTCAAGATTGATGCCGAAAATTGAGGGAGAGTGGAGAGACCATGACAGGGTGTCCTAGCTTGTGTTCTGTTGCTGTGATAAACAACAGTATCAAAATGAACTTAAGGAGTAAAGGGTTTATTTGACTTACGGATCACAGTTCATCACCAGGAGAAACCAAGCCAGGAACTCAAGGCAGGTACTGAAGCAGAGACCAAACAGGAACATTGCTTACTGAATTGCTCAACCTGCTTTCTTGTACAGCTCAGGACCACATGCCCCAGGATAACATCACTCTACTGTGCACTGGGCCCTTCTATAACAATCATCAATCAAGAAAATTCCCCACAGATTTGCCTACAGGTCATTTTCTCAATTGAGTTTCCCTCTTTTTAGAGGACTCTCACTGCGTTAAGTTGACAAAACTCACAAACACAAGGGGGTGGCAAAGCCACAGCCCCCTTTCCTCCCCACTACACTTAGGACTTGCTTTGAGCTGCACAAGTATTGTGGACGCTACTTAACATACAGGGGAGTCCAGAGGGACTGGTTGTGACATACTTCTCAGGATGCAGGAGTCTCAGTGGCCCCACATAGGGCTGGGCCATACTCAGGAGGCAAGGGAGTTTAGTGTGGAGGCTGCGCAGTCCTCATAGGCTGCCAAGTCACCAAGAGCCACTTTTACTCATCAGGGAACATTTTTCCTTCATTTCTCAAAGCCAACAGCAGCTTGTTGGGACCTGCCACCGGAAATCATTACCTGCCAATCTGCACTGGGTGGGGCCTTGTGTTCTGGGTGGATCCATCCCATTGTCCAAGAAGTAGACTGTCCTTTGTCTTAGAGACAGGGGAGGGCTGCAACCTCCCACCATCTGGCCAGGGGAAACTGGCAAGGGGAATAAGGATGACAACCAGAATGAGCAGCTTCTCAGAGGGAATGCACACATGTTCCCTAAGAGCATGGAGGGCCCAGAATCCTTTGAAGGGTTTGTAAATAGTGCATCAATCAGGGTCAGGTGTGAGCAGATCTAGAGTCCTTGCCTTTGCTTCTTTCAGCTCTTGGATGCAGAGCTATTGCCAAGGACTTGGTGTGGGAGGGACTGGATCTGATTCTGGGTCTGTGGGGGGCACTTTGTGTCTGCAGGCCAGGTGCTTAGGGTCCCAAGTCACTGTCAACTGTGTATGTCGAGATTGTCTCACCCCATCTTCCCAGTCCTGCTTAAGCTTTCTTGCCTCTAATCATAGCACTAAACCTCCAGCCCCAGGCTAGAAAACCTGGGTCTTCCTGGACTCTCTAGGGTCTTGCTCTACCTGAATTTGCTGCCCCCAGCTCCTTCTAAAACAGGCATTTCACTCTTTGTCCTTTCTCCATCTCTGAGTCCACTTCTACTAAAGAACATCTCCTGGGACCTCATAGAGCTGTACTATCTGTTGTTGGCTGTCTGAGTTCATCTGAGAACAGGTGTCCATGCATCTTATACCCTGTGGTGGGACCATAGCCATGCATCACCAAGTTGAGAAAGCTGTGTAGCAGGTTCAGCTGGGGAAAGTGCAGGATGACCCCACCTGATTACTAGCCAGTGTAACCAGTCAGCTACATGCAAAACACCAGGCTGGGTAGCCCCTGCCAGAGTGTACAGAACTCTCCACAAGGATGCCCTACTTCTGCCACACCCTTTCCAGAAGCGAGAGACTATGAAGACAACCCTGAATTTATGCTGTTTCCATCTTATTTCTGATGCCTTCAAGAAGAACTAACTGAGCTGGGAGGGTGGCCCATGCCTTTAATCCCAGCACTTGGGAGGCAGAGGCAGGTGGATCCCTGTGAGGTGGAGACCAGCCTGGTCTACACAGCAAGTTCCAGAACAGCCAGAGGTCACAGAGAAACCCTGTTTTAAAAACAAACAAACAAACAAAGAACTAATTGGCTAGGCATGGTAATGCATAGCTTAATTGCAGCACACAAGAGAAAGAAGCCAAGCAGATCACTGCAAGTGTAAATCTAGCCTGGTCTACATAATGAGTTCTGGGCCAGCAAGGACTACCTAGGAAATCTGTCTCAAAACAAACAAGCAAGCAAACATACAACAACAAAAATAATCCCCAAACTGTAACTTCTCTGCAGGAGAATGAGGAGAAATTGTATATGGGAAAGAGATGAAGCTTCCTCTAGGTTCTCACGCAGAGAATGAGACCAGGGCTGCAACACAGGCGGGTTGTATTTTGAGCATGGTTGGGTCGAACTTTCATTTAAACTCACAGAATAAATAGAATCCAAGATGGCCCATGAATTTCAGATAAATATTGAATCAGTTTTTAGTACATATACCAAATACTGAATGAATTATCCACCATATATCTTATTATATGTTAATATAATTTAATTTTGAGACAAGGTCTCACTCTACATCTGAGTCTAGCTTGGGATTTACTATGTACCCCAGGCTGCCCTCAAACTTGTGACCAATTCACCTACCTAATCTGCCTCATGTTAAGCCACCATGCCAGGCCCATATTTTGTTGTTGTTGTGGTTGTTTTGGTTGGGTTTTTTGAGACAGGGTTTTGCTGTGTTGGTGTAGGAGGTTTTTCTGTCTATGTGTTGATTTCATTGGTTGAATAAAGAAACTGCCTTGGCCTTTTGATAGGGCAGCTCTTAGGTAGGCGGAGTAGACAGAACTGAATGCTGGGAAGAAGGGAGAGAGAGAGCCGCTATGGAACTGCCAGGTCAGACATGCTGAATCTTTCCCAGTAAGCCACGACCTTGTGGCGACATACAGATTATTAGAAATGGGTTGAATCAAGATGTGAGAGTTAGCCAATAAGAGGCTAGAGCTAATGGGCCAGGCAGTGTTTAAATGAATACAGTTTCTTTGTGATTATTTCAAGGGTTAATCTAGCCAGGTGGCCAGGAAGAACAAAAACCTGCATTCCAACAACACTGTGTAGCCCTGTCTGTCCTGGAACTTGCTCGGTAGACCAGATTCATTTAACCCAGGCTGAAGGGGGCCTGATCTGTTGCCTCCAATTCCTAAATTCTGGGATTTCAGGTATGCATTCCAATGCCTGACTATGAATTACCTCTTTTTCTTGATCTTCAGTATCAGCAAATCATCTGTATCTTATCCAGCAGCTCTTTTGGCCTCTAGCCTTTCTTGACCATACAATTCTATTTTTAAATGTCCCTGAATTTGGAGTTCTCCACAAACAAGCTCCTCTGATTTTGTGCCCACAGACACTGTAACTGTTAGTGGGGAGGTTCTTATTTGCTTTTCAGAGCAAAGCTAAGTGCATTTGGGAGCATGCAGAAGGTTCCCCCAAAATGGCAAATTGCCTGCTTTAAATTGTCATAGTAGCCATTAGTGAACCAGCTACGGGATGTTGTGTGGTAGGCCCTTTCCAGCTTGCAGGAGCTTACAGTTCCTCGGTGAGCCCAGGGACAGGTGGCTGAGGTCATGAAGCGGCCTGTGTCAGGCAATGCTGGGAGCCTGGGGCAGGCATCCAGTGTATGCAGCCCCACACTGCTCAGTTCAGTGTGGTGTGGATCCCACAAGCTTGGTGTATGGCTAGTGCTGACCACAGAGGGTGTGGCAGGATCAGGTGAAGTTGGATGGCTAATGTAAAGACAAACATCTGGCACATGGGCCACTCTCCTTGGCAAGCCACTGGTCCAGGGTGTGTCTTCTGGCCTGAGGGATCACCAGCCTCCTATTAATCTGGATTAACTGGTGAGGTTAGTGTCAGTGTTTGGGAAGGACTGGGATTTTCCTCCGAGGCAGAGGGAGCTTGGAGGCAGGGATGCAGGAAGGAAGCTGCTGCTTTCTCTGGGTCCCAGATAGTTTGCAAAATGCAGGTAGTGGAGCCGCCTGCAACAGTAGTAAAGACGTGGGTCTGAGTGATGAGCAGCCCCACAGGGAGCCAAGCATCTTGGTTCTGGGAAGCAGAGGGAGGTATTTTGGCGCCTGAACCAGCTGAGCCTGGTCCTCAGGCTCTGGGAGGCTTTGCCACCCTCAAGGTTAAGCAAAGCCGGATGTAGGGATGCCATTCCCCAGCCCCAGGACAAAGCTGAATTTATAATCCTCAGAGTTGAAGGGCACTGAGTAGATTGGCTTCTTGCCTGGCTCCCCAGACCCGAATCCCCTTCTTGTGTTACACAGTGCAAATGGTTTTGATATACTTTGGGTCCTAATTTGAGTTCACCCTGTTAGAGGAAGCAGATGATGTGTGGGAGTCACTTTCAATTTTTTTTTTTTACATTTAATTTTTGGTGTGCCACCAATAGATAGATAGATAGATAGATAGATAGATAGATAGATAGATGATAGATAGATGATAGATAGATAGATAGATAGATAGAATTTAAAAAAGAAAGAAAATCCAGTGAGTGACTGACTCTTGTTCTTACTCAGAGACCCCTCTTTCAAGAGGCTGAAATGCAGAGCAGAGGCCACGTGTACGCTCGGTACTCAGAGGCCTCGCATTACCCCTAAATCAAGCAGCAGAATGGGGAGGACTCTGTTCTTTGACACCTCTAGCAGATTTCCCCAGCCCTTCCTCTGTCATAAATCTGAGTGGGGATAGGGCAGCTGCCCTTCCCTCACACCTCTCAGCCTCTCCAGATTTAACAAGTCCTGGGTTCTCTCTCTAGCTCTTCCAAATCCAGGAAGCACCTGACCCTGCTTCCCTCATCCTTTTTTTAAAAAAAATATTTATTTATTTATTTATTATGTATACAATATTCTGTC
>LOEQ01001716.1:63432-73491 GCA_001685075.1 Bramus lutescens | reverse complement strand
ACCTTTGGAAGAGCAGGCAATGCTCTTAACCTTTGAGCCATCTCTCCAGCCCTGTGTCCCTCATCTTGAAGGATGGTCTACAGGTGAGAGTCTCTGGGATCCTGTATCTGATTCTCTTCGCTTTTCTGTACAGTAAACATGGGCTCTAAGTGACCCTCAGGCTCCCAAGTCCCAAGCGCTGCAACAGTCAAGACCTCATCCAGGGGTCTGGCTGTCTGAGACCTCAGCCTGACTCTCCTTCTGTACCTAGGTTTCACTCACTTTTTGCCTCTTCTACTGCCTCTTCCTCTAGGTCACTACCAGCTTCTCCAGGAAACCTCTGAGCACACATGCAGATTTTAATACAGTGCATAAGACAATACCCTGAAACACATGGCTGAAGCTTACAGTAGGACTGATACCGGGAGGCATTGCCCAAACAGCCAAAGAGGATCCCATCATTGTTGCAGGGAGGGGCTGCTCTTGTTCGACCCTGCCACCTGGTTAACTCAGCCCTGAAATAACCACACAGAAACTGTACTAATTAAATCATTGTTTGGCCCATTAGCTCTAGCCTCTTATTGGCTAACTCTTACATCTTGATTTAACCCATTTTTATTGATCTGTATATTGCCATGTGGCAGTGGCTTACCAGAGAAGATTCAGCAGGTCGGACTCTGGCAGCTCCATGGTGGCTCTCTCCTACTCCACCTCTCTTCCTCCCAGGTAAGTCAAGACAGAAGGGACGGATGGATTCAAGACGGGATAGAACTAGGCCAAGGCAGTTTCTCTATTCATTAACCAATGAAAGAAACACACAAACAGAAGAACCTCCTATACCACATCATGGTTGACACCTCTCATCAGGGGAAGGTCTTGTTTTCTCAGGAACTTTCCAGGTAGAGCAATACAATGGACTAGAAAATTGGGGGTATTGGGGAAAAGGAGGAAGAAGAAAGAAGTGCAGGGCTGAAAGCAGGACCTAGACAGTAAAGACTGGGTTAAAGTTCAGGCATTTCGTCCACATGGGTTGGTCTAACTCATTGAGAAAGGGAAGCTATGTGAAGAGGGTTGTACAAGTTTCTGTTCCTGAACCCATGTTCCCAAAGTCAAGAGCGACCTGGATCTATCTGGAGTCTAAATCTCACCCTGGTCTTTCTGTACTGAGGTTGGAGGTTGGGCAAGGCAGAGTGGATGCTTGCCTCTCTTCCCTCTGTGTGTCCAGCCTGGGAGCCAGGCTTGCCTGTGGTCCATACTCTGGGACCTGTGAAACAAGGCCCTGTGAAGGTTAAGCCCAAAGATTTCTGAGATGCCCTTGAGACTTCTGGCCCCCCGTAGCACACGCAATCTTCTCCCAGACAGTCAAACAAGAGCCATGTCCACAGGCTGTACCTGTTAGACTTTAGGGACAAAAAGGAGAGGAGGTTCTACAGAGAGAAACCAACTTGAAAGTCCTTTAGACAAGAGCTTCATTAATGACACCAGCTTTGTAATAAGGGGTCTGAGGAGTGTTTCAGCACTTCATGACACAACAAAGTATCTTTTAAAAGTTTCTGAGGTAAAAGGAGATCTTGCTTCTAGAAGAAGCGTGGTGAGTTAATACGTTACCTGTGCTACATGACCAAGGCAGAGCAGGGGGTCATACTTGACTTAGGCTATGTGACAAGGGTCAGTCTTTCTCTAGGTAAGGGAGTGGAATTTGGTTAATGTGTGAGTTATGTAATGTGACAGGACTCAAGATGCCTCTTTTCCCCAGACACAGGGAGTCCTGGTTACCTGGAGGGCCTGGGTTTACCCACAGTGTTGAGAAGAACTCCGTCTCAGACTGGTAAAAGAGAAAGAGGCGATCGTAGCAGGGCCTGACTCTGATGCAGGGCAGGATCTCTTTCCACGAGGAGGAGGAAGACAGATCTTCAGCATGAGAGTTCAGGCTGCAAGGTGAACAGAGTCCAAAGGACGTCACAATAGCTGGAGATGGCCGAGTGGGTAAAGTGCTTGCCAAGCAGGTGTAAGGATCTGAATTTGGATCCCCAGAACCTATGTAAAGCCAGGTGTGGAAAAGAATCTGAAATCCTAGTATTCTTGTGGTGAAATGGGGCCTGAAGATAGGAGAATCCCTGGAATCTCGAAGGCCAGATAGCCTGGGGTATATGGAGAAGGTGGTAAAGAGTCAGAGGAGACCCTGTCTCAAACAAGGTGGAAGGGTGGGACTAACCCCAAGGCCATCCTCTAACCGCCACACATGTGTCATGGCGCATACATGCCTGCGCTCACACTCAGGAATGCACACACACACACACACACACACACAAATCTTTCACAAACACCTAAAGGTTGTTTTTGTTTGTTTGGTTGGTTGGTTTTTAAGAAAACAGACTTATGGTGTCAGTCTGTCAAGCCTCAACCAAATGAATAAGTAGCCAAAGGGGGTGTGAAGGAGAGCGTCTCAGATACATGTGCCTGATACCAAGAACAACTCACAACTGCGAGGATCAGTCTTGTTCCAGTGTCACCGTAACTCCCGCAGAAAACAGTCTAGAAGGACATACACCTGGCAGCTGACTGTTCACTGTCTGACTGACTCTGTGGCTGAGGAGGATCCTCTCATGGAGGGCGCTTGTGCACCTGCTTCATTCAATCTTTGCAAACTTCCTAGCCACACATCACCATATGCTCTCCCATTGCAAGGTTCTACCAGCTCCAGATAAGCTTCCTTTAATCCTTCTCCCTGTCCAGTGCACATCCTGGCAGTGGGTGACTTGGGGGCACAGGTGTGGTTGGGGCAACCCAGATGGTTGAGGACAACCTTCCATCTTGTTTCAGCCGAACCATGTTGTTAGTCTGTGTTGGTGTGGAAGTGGCTTGCCTAGGCTTCCAGGGCAGCTACCCCTATTACCTTTTCTAGATAGTTGAGCCAAGTTTGTACTCTATTCTCAGTCAGAGTTTGCTGAGATGGACAAAATAATGGCCCCCTCCAAGGACATCAGCATCTCTTCCATTTTCAGAGAAGCTGGATACTAGGTGGGGTTAATGCAAGAATGCTAATAAAGAGAAAGAATTTTCATTTACAGTGTATGTAGTAGGTGCTTCACGAGTGCTTCTGCCTGTCTCGCTGCCTGATGTGTTAACTGGAACCTACAGACTCCATTTAGAACTTCTGCCCAGGTCTGATCTTTTCAGAGGGTGAGACCATTTCCCCATGAGCTCTGCCTTGCCAGTCCTGGGCTTGCTGAGTAAGAGCCTTGCCTCTGCCCTGGGGACAGCTTGGCAGTGGCCTGAAGGTTCCTAGGAGCTGAGACACGTGCAGGGGTGGGAAAGGCAAGGCTTGTAAAGACAAGGAAGGTGACCTGGGGCAGGTCTGTCTCCTGTCCTCAGGGAATAATTAATAAGTAGACCATTGTGTGAGAACGATAATAATTAGGTTATTAGGAAGGGCCCAATCTGCCCTCTCCACTCCCTGCCCCAGGGTTGAGCCCTGGACCCACCTGACAATTTACCTCGACTTGTAGGTGTCTGGTATCCAGGGAAACTGGGAGTCATTTCACAAACAGAAGATTAGGCCTCGTGGGAATTGGGAGGTGAGGAAATCTCAAGGGGCAGAGTTTTCATTTACAGTGTTATGAAGTGAAGGTGTCAGGCCAAGGTCTCTAAGCCAAAGTCTATTCACTGACTAAGTACAGAGCACAGAGCACAAAGGCTGGTTTTCTGGCCCTCTTCCTGCGAGCAGGATGACACCACACTGGGTTTATGTGACACCAGAGATCGGATCCAGGTCTTCATGTATGCTAGATGAGCTCACTTACGGAACAGAGGGAGTTTGTGGCAGAGATATTAGGCTCCTCTTGTCAGAGTTTTCCCAGGGAAAACCAACATTTCTTCTGCCTAAATATGCAAATAGTTAAAATTTCCAGGAGGGCTGTAATGTGGCTCAGGTGGCAGAGTGCTTCTCTAATTAATATGCACCACGTTCTGGGTTCCATTTCTAGCCCTGCATAAATGGATGTGATAGACCAGGCTTGTAATTCTGGTGCCTAAAGGAAGAGTAGCAGAAGTTCAAGGTCATCCTTGACTACTTAGTGAGCTCAAGGCTAGCTTGTGCTACCTGAGACCTTGTCTCAAAACAAACAAACAACCCCAACTTCCCAATGTCTAGGAAACAGCCTGTAGGTTTCTTGCTCTAATGATAAAGCATCCCCAGGTGAGTGAGCAGCTGGCTCTAGAGGAGCCAACTCTGGTATCAATGGAATTGCTCTCCCTTGACCCAGCCTGGCACAAATTCAAAACTGACATGCAAGAGAATCCTTAAGAAAACACTGAGCTGTCCCAGTGGGTGGAACTTTCCTTCCAGCAGGGCAGGACCCCAGCAGATCAATCCCATAACGCAGCACAGTGAGGGACAGACAATAACCCCAAAGAGAAAAAATGTCTCCTTCTAGGTCCTCAGGTTCTCCAGCATCCTAAAAGTTATTAAACACTCTGTATTGGGTAGTGACCATTTCTACTTGGGTAAAAGCAAGATTTTTCAAGTATGTGCATCAAACCCACAATCCAGCAGCTCAGGTAAGCTGTCGTCTAGATGGTGCTAGACAGGCACTTGGTTTGAGTTAGTGGCTATCAGGATGGCTGATGCTGTGCTGATCTGAAAGGTTTTAAAGGCTGAGCAAACAAAGTCTTCTGAAGACTTCAAGCCCTCACAGGAGCACACCTCGTGGCTCTTTGGGGTCAGAAGCAAACTAAAAAACTTTCGTGGGACTGGATTGGATACCACAGTCTGTTCAGAGGTTCCTGATGGTTCAGAACCAGCTCCCTGGATGCTGGCAAGGCAAGTTCTATTTCTGCTGCCAAGAGGCACATCTCCATCATGCCCTCAGTGGTTTCAGTATGACCACTCCAGGGTCAAGGGCCTGCTCCTGACCTAGATCTTTGCCAAGATAGGCAGCTGGACTGAGGTTAGAAGGAGGAGCCATTCAGAGATTCACAGAAAGACGGCCTCTCTATCTTGTAGCTCCCTTCCTACTTTAAAGAGCTCTTGACCTGAGCTTGCTGTCCTGTGTTCTGCTGTCTAGTAGGTTTCCTGGTACAAAATACCTCAAGCTAATCCAGCTAGGAAACAGTTTCCCCTCCTTCCTCATTCTTCCTCTCTTTCCTTCCTCTATTCTGCCTCCATCCTCCATACCCCTGCCATCCCTCAGGAGACATCTAATTTCAGAAATCCAATTTCTGGGACTGTCACAGGGCCACACTCTGTTGTTTAGAAAACCCAGTCCATGACAGTTTGTCAGAACTGCCCTAATAGACTAAAACAGGGAGTCAAGGTCCCAATAAATGGGGAAAAAATCATTTCAAGTTCTGTTCAGAGCAAGGGGCCACATTATACCACCTACCTACCTGTCCCCTGTGTGACAGTGGTGGAAACGTAAGTGATGTTTCCATTTTGAGTAAAATGTGACCTCGCTCATGGTTTCTTTTGCAAAATGAAGAATACAGGTTGAGCCATGCTTGCTGGTATACACCTTTAATTCCCAGAACTATGGAGGTAGGGACAGGAAGATCTCTGTGAAGTCTACATAGTGAGTTCCAGGACAGTCAGGGCTATGTAGAAAGACCCCAAACACCCAAAGCAACAAGAATATGTGGTAGGCCATATTTATAGATTTTTTTTTTTAAAGATAGGTTTCCATATAGCCCAGGCTGGTCTTGAACTTACTATGTCACAGAGGATGACCTTGAACTCCTGATCCTCCAGTGGTCTCCCCACCTCTAGTGCTAGGATTAAAGACATGCATTATATTACACATGGTTTGTGTGGTGCTAGGACTAAACCCAAGGTATCATGCATGATATGCAAGCTCTCTGCCAACTGACCTACATCCCCAACCCATATTTATTGACTTCTTTTTTTTTTAATCAACAGTAATGCCTTTCAATTGCTCTGTTGTAGGGGCCATGGATCTCATTGTCTTGGGATCTGAAAGCCCTTGTTGGGCCAGTTCCTCTTCAGAGTATACCTGCTACCCATGGTTCCATTGCACCTACCCTCAGAAAATATGTGGAGCCCAGAAAGTTCCCAGTGTCCACCATTCAATTTTCAGATTTCCCAGGATCTATAATTGAGTTTGCAAAGCTTCGCTGGCTACTTCTGCTTCAGAAGCAGTGTGAGCCATAATAGACTCCATTGTCACTGGGCTAGTGCCCGGAAAGAATGACATCAGACTTTGGATGCAAGTTAGGGCTATTTTTAGCAGCTGATTAGGTTGTCAGGAGGCTGGCAGCCTGGGTATAAAGTGAGGCAGAGATGGGGCCCTGAGATTCCAGTCTGGCAGAGCAAGAGATGCCAACCCTGTACAGTGGCCTCCTTTCTTCCCAGCTTGAGTTCCAGGTATGGCTCTCATGGGGACCATCATCCACAGAGTTGGGCTTGGCAGCAACTGAATGTACTGATATAAATACCCTACCCTGTCTGACTGCAAGGGCAAACCCTGACAAGGACGGTTCTGTACTGTCTGGCATGGACCCCTGCCCCAAGTCGTGTGGAAGTAGCATCACAGTGACCTAGAGAGGCTGTACAATTCAAGGGGGAATGGGCATCATGCTTAACCCACCAGTACACATTGCCCAGCACCAACCTCTTTGAAGGAGACTGAGGCCATCAGGGCTTTAGCCTTCCAGCTGCTCTCAGGCCCCCAGGGTCCTTGGACTTCGGTCAGGCTGAAGTTACCTGTGGGAGTTACCTTTCTGGGATCATAAAGTACTGTAGTCAATGTGTGCAAAGGGAAAAGAGACCACTCCCTCCGCAGAGAAACCTCAGGCAGAATCAAATAAGCTACACCTGAGCCCTCAGAGAGGCCATTGGCCAAACAGCCTCAAGATCAGACGGCACAGAGGGGTTCAAGATAGCCTCTCCAGAGAGCCATCAAAGCCTGTTCCTTGGAAAGCTTTAGAGAAAGAATTATATTGGATAAGTGAACAGTAGGACTTCTCAGTTCTGATTAAGTTCCCTGATTAAGCTTAATCCTTAGGGACTCTGCGAACAGGGCCATGGGGTTCAGCATTTCCCGGGCTCGTTGGACTGCAACCTTTATTTTAAAAGTCAGGTTCCTTGTCCTGGGATGTGCCTCTGTGGTAGAGTATTTGCCTGTACAAGATACTAGATTTCCTAGGCTGCATCCCCGTCACAGCAGTACCCACAATAATAAGTTTAAAAGGTGAAGCTTTCTGAGATAGAATGAGGTACACTGTGAACTCACCACTTACTTGGGCAACCACCACCATACACAGGATGCACAGAGAACCCCAAACTGCCCTCACTTCTCTTGGCTGTCCACATCATCCTCCTTCCCAAAACTCCTTGCCATCTTTACACTTTTGCCTTTTCTAGAATGCTGTGCCCCGAACCCCCTGGAAGGAAGTCATTCCCTCCTCCCCGGGAGTTCCTGTGCTGGCTTCCGGTAATGATGGACTGTAACCTGTAAGCCAGACAGCTCTTATCCTCCTTCAAGATGGCGTTGGTCAGAGTGTTTTATCGTAACAACATAAAGCAAACTAAAATGAGGAGTTTGACATAGTTTTAATTATTGAAGAACAATTATCAGAAAGTACTTATTTAAGTAACAGCAACAATAAAAAAGCAATAGTCAACTCCAGGAAAAACAAAATGTTGCACAAACAAAATAACCATAGCATCCTAAGTGTCTTATTTGAGACAACATTTATGGGTCATAATGATACTAAAAGTAAACATGAATTTGGTCACAGGTTGTGATAATTGTCATGATAATGAGTAGGGTATTATGTAGTGAGGGTATATGGAGATTTATGTGGTATACACGAGGAGAAAACTAAAAAACAAGAAATAATAATATTATCACTAATAGCAATGTGGAAACAAAAATCAAGAAGTAGCTGGGAGGGTCAATAGCAGGTGACTCCACGAAAGGGAACCAGAGGTGGGAAGGGAGTGGACTGCCCATGCATAGTGCTACAGCATTGAGGAACTATTGAACTTTCTAAACAATGTCATAAAAATCACACTTCCAAAGGGAAAAATAATCTTGTCAAAGACGTGGCTCCTACCATCCTGAGCCTTCCAGGTAACATGCTTGCCAACAAGCTTGACAACCCAAGTGCAACCCATGGAGCCCACATGATGGACGGAGAGAACTTATTCTTGCAAAGTGTTCTCTGACTTCCACATGTGCACTGTGTCATTTATGGACCTACACATGTACACATATAAAAAATAAAGTAAATGTAAGGAAATTTTTAAACAATAATAACAAACTGCCAGCTTAGTGACCATCTAATCTTCACACAGCTGTTCAGAACTTCCTGCCCTGAAGAACCCCCTCTTTTCAGATGAGATGGGGGTACGTTCAGGTGGTGTGGTGGCAAGGGGAACCCCTCTCTTCAGTCAATCCTGAGGCCCCCTTGTTGCGTCTTCTTCCCTTGGCACCAAACTTCTGGAAAAGTCTTCCCACTCCGGCTTTCCCTGACATGCCCTCTCCCCATGCCTGTTGTTCACCTACATTTTCTGAAAGTTTTCCAGTAAAACTTTTTCTTATTCTTGGTCCTTCTCACACACAGTAGTTTCTGAGAATGCCCCTTGTTCCAACTTTGCTATCATCTCACACCCTTCCAGAATGCTGGGCCACAGCCTGCAGGAGAATTTGCTGCTCCCTCCCTTCCCCAGGCAGCCATACCCACTGCGTGGGAAGAAAAGGACCCACCCAGTCTTTGACAAGACTTTTCACCCCATTTTGTGACTCCACGCTTGCTTGAGTCTTTGGAGGGAGGCAGAGCATCAATCACAGTTTTGTGTGCAGCCTGGCCATTGGTGCAAGCAAGTTTGAACCTCAGACTTCCAGGGCCATGCTGCAAAGACACAATAGTTCTCTGCTACCTGAAGCCTCCATTCTGCTATCAATTCCTGCCGCCCCTTATCTCTTCCCTGCAGCAAGAGCCTATCTGCCCTGCCTTCTTTCCCTGATGTGGGCAGATGAATGCTATTGATCTTCCCTCATCTGCACCCACTGTGCCTTGGGAGCCACTTTCAAAATGATTTTCCCAGACTCAGCCCTTGCCTGGAGCTGTGGCTTTGCCTGTTTGGCCAAGATGAAAGACTGCCCCCAGAACTCAGTGCAGTGAGCAATGACCACCTGCATTGTTCTTCAAGGCACATGTGGCTCCTGTGAGATGGTAACACCAGATCCATTCTGATAAAGAGAGGAGCCCCTGGAAGAGGCTGTAGACTTAAGTCTGAATCCAGTGTCCCATTTTGTGAAAGCAGCTCTACCTCACTGCCAAGTTGTTGCTGCTTCTAGCTCCCAAGTGTGTCTGCCTTTTCTCTATGTTATTCTTTCCCATGTGAGGGTGGAGAGGGAGTGAGGAGGGGAACCTAACCAATCAGTCCCATAGCCCCTAAGCAGGGCAGTCCTATCAGGAAGAGCCTGGAATGCACAGGACATTATCCTGTCTGCATGTGGAATAGGTTAAGGTCATCTAAATGAGAAAAACAAGGTTATTTTATTCACTAGAGCAATGCAATCAGGCCCTTTGCTTGTCTTTGAAGGTGAGGAGAAAATTTTGTCATGGACAGAAGGCACCAGGTATATCTTGGTGAAGATTGTCATCCTGGGGAGGGAAGAAGGGTCCCTAGAAATAGGTGTCCCATTTGATTAATTAGGGGAACACCTGGCCTTCTCTGGTGGACCCTAAGTTAGACAGAAGCAGGGATGAGAATAAGTGAGGACGTTTGTCTCCACAGGGATTAGTGATGGGCAATCTTTACCCGTCACAGGAGAGGATTGAGAGTGTGCACCACCAAGCCCACTCAACTTTAAATTTCTAATCCTCTTGTCTCCGCCTCCTGAGTGTTGGGATTACAGCTGGACACCACCCATGGTATATTAGGTGCTGGGGATCAAACCCAAAGAATCAAGCATAATGGGCAAGCACTCTCCTCTCAGAAAGGATTATGGGTGTGGCACTTCCTGGGAATGCTGTTCATGGTCTTAATCCTAGCATCTAGTGAGACCCTGGAGAGAGAGAGAGAGAGAGAGAGAGAGAGAGAGAGAGAGAGAG
>LOEQ01001716.1:24588-35014 GCA_001685075.1 Bramus lutescens | reverse complement strand
CACCAACTCCAGCCAGACAGGGAAGGAAACAGCATAGGACCAAACTAGACCTTCCGAATGTGGGTGACAGTTGTATGACTGGGAAGACTGTGGGGCCGCTGGTAGTGGCACCAGGATTTATCCCTACTTCTTGTACTGACTTTTTGGAACTTATTCTCTTTGGATGGATACCTTGATCAGCCTAGATATAGTAGGGAGGGCCTTGGACCTTCCCCAAAGCAATGTCCCTTACCCTCTCTGAGGAGTGGATGGGGGTGGGGTAAGGGGGTAAGTGGAGGAAATGGGAGGAGAGGAGGGAGTGGGAACTGGGATTGCTATGTAAAATGAAAAAGATTATTTTCTTTTTAAAACAAATATATAAACAAAAACAAAACAAACCAAGTGAGGAATAAATAGAGCTGGAGCCCTTCCTGCAAGGGCTCCATGGAGTGAATGGATTTATTTATTTTATTCAATGTGTATGAGTGTGTCACCCCATGAACATATGTGTGCCTCATATGTATCTGGTGGGCAAAGACACAGAATATGGTGTCAGTTCCCCTACAACTGGAATTGATAGTGCTGGGAACCAAACGTTGTCCTCTGCAAGAACAAGTGCTCCTAATTGCTGAACCATTTTGTTATCTTATCTCTCCAACCCCTTACATTAATTTTCCAACAGTACATTTTTACTTATAAAGTTTAATTTTTAGTAATTACAAGTGATTTTTTTTTACAAAATCTCTCACGTAGTATATAAAATTATGTCATTCTTGTGTGCCACAGCATTTTCTCTTGTTTAATATTCTTCATTGTTTTTAGTAGCTGTGAAATATTCTATTTTATGGGCTTATGGTAATTTATTTAATCTTTGCCCAGTTGTTGGTTTTTTCAGTTGTTTGTATTTGTGTGTGGATGTGTGTGTGTGCCCACACGCATAGGTGCTTGCATACATGATGCAGAGATGAGAGAGTAACTTTTGAGAGTTGGTTCTCTCCTGTCTTGTTTTGAGTCAGGATCTCTCTTGTTTCTGCTGCTCTGTTGCATAAAAGAGCTTCTGGTCAATTCTGTCTCTGGCTGTCATTTCTCCCCAAGAGAGCAAGATTACAGATGTCACCAGGGCCTTTAACTTTTCACACAGGTTCTGGGGTCCAACTCAGGCTGTCTAGCTGGTGCAGCTAGTGCTTTCACTTGCTGATCCATCTCGCTTGTCCAGCGCGTAGCCCAGATGGCCTTAAACTCGCGATCCTTCTGCCTGTGCCTCTTTAGCATTTCCTACTGGTGCACCACTACAACCTACATACAATCTTTAAAGTTGTGAAATCACTCTCTTATGCCATTCTTGAATGAGGTCTTCAACTTGGAGCTTTTGGAAAAAAGACTTTTGGGGAAAGCGTCTGTGTTTGCAGTGAACTGGAGATGTGATTAAATAGTGCCCTGGTGGTGCGTGTGGCTGTGTGACTAACATCTGATGCTTACAGGGCAGGTCTGGTCTTGGAGATTCTGTTGTTTCCAGTCACACCTGGAGACACTGGGTCACAGGACGGACAGAAAAGGCCTGGTCCTGGACGCCTTACTTTTCAGTTGTGAGCCTCTTGTCTGAATCCCTTCACCTTCCGGAAATGGGGGCTTTTCCCTCTCTGTACCTCAGCAGCTTTCATTGCTGAAGTTCCTGATCTCAGGGCACTGCACACTCACAGTGGTACCAGCCTTGCCTTTGGAATCAGTGTACCTGGTGTAGGAGTTCCTTCTGTTTGTGTGTATTTTCATTGGCTAATGAATAAAGAAACTGCCTTGGCCTAGTTGATAGGGCAGAACTTAGGCAGGCAGAGTAGACAGAACTGAATGCTGGGAAAAAGGGTAGAGTGGGAGCCCCCGTGGATCTCCTGCCCGAGATGGACGCTGGTTAGAAACTTGCCGGTAAGCCACAGTCACGTGGCGATACACAGATTAACACAAATGGATTAAATTAAGATGTAAGAGTTAGCCAATAAGTTTCTGTGTGGTTTTTTTTCAGGTGTAAGCTAGCCGGGCGGCTGGGACAACAAGCAGCCCGCTCCTCCTGTTACATGTGTACCTGTGCCTTTGTTGTTATCTTGACATTATTTTTGGAAGAGTGGAGCTTAATATAACTCTTAGAATGTGCAGGACCCAGGGCAGGGGAACTAAAGGCAAGCGTGGGCTGTACGGTGGCCCCGATGGACAGAAGGGAATGAAGATGACCTGTTCTTTGATTCTTGCCAGTAGTTCATTTCCAGGAGATCCAACATACTCTTATGATCTCTTTGGTCATCAACATATGTGGTGCACATACATAACATGTATGTGGCAAAACACTTATACACACGTGCAACAGAATTTAAAAATTAAAAAAAGTCACACCTGAAACAGGAAGAACCTAAGGGGATCTTGGGTCTATGGTCACGCTGAGCTGCCTGCACATCAGAGAGTCAAGCCTGGTATCTGATTTAAAACCATTCAGCTAATATGATACCCTTGTTCCCTAGGGATCCAGCCAGCAGGACTCAGAGGGATGTCTCTCGTTACATTGGCCAGAGTCTTCCAACCCTGGGATAGCTTGGAATTAAATACCAAATGCTGTGGCAACTCTATTCACAAGCATTCACACCATAGGATTAAGTTAGGTTGGATATACCTAGTTTGGGAGGTACTTGGAGTTTGAAATACAGAGAGAACAGGGCACACTACAGGAAGGGCCTGACAGGTCAGCCCTGCAGTCTGGTGCTGCTACTAAGACATTGTTTTCAAACCTTGATTCCTGCCATCACTGTGCAGGGGCAGGTTTCTGAGTGCATAGAGAGGGGCAGTCAGGGATATGAGATACTCAGCTGGTTTACACTCCATTTGCTAGATTTAGTGGTCTAACTTCAGTGCGGGAGATGCTTTTATATTTAAAGGGTGATGAGTTTGATTTACAAAGGCAGTCTGGAGTTTTGAGGGGACCTGATGGATCTGGCGTGTGATGTATGTGACTGTTACAGAATTCAGCAGTTCAAACCCTTTAGTTCCAACAGTAATCAAGTTAAGCTCCTCTGGCAATGATACAAAAATTCCTAGCATTCTGAAAAGAATGACTCAATTTGTAGAGCAAATTTAGAACCTAAAGGGAATGAGATGTTAAACTGTGAAATGTAATACACTCCATGATAATCTAAAACAAAGAAACTTCAGTCTTTTGGGTGATAAATGCTGCTTTCAAGGCCACCAAAAACTCACATTTTTGTTCTGCTCTCCTGCCTCAACCCACAAAAGGATCCCTCCATCCCATCCCAATCATGCCTTTTCTGATGCCTCCCATGCTCCCATTCCTCCTGTTCCCCTGCACCAGAGATGCCCTGTGCAATGGGGTTGCCCACCTATGTAAGACAGCTCTGCAGCTCTTAACCCTTTTTATCTTGGTGGAGCTTCTTCTACCAAATACGTTTCCTTCAGAAAGTCTAGCCAGTTACAGAAGCATCCGGCAGCTCTGTTGCTTTGTACTGACATGCATCTCAGGTCAGGAGAGGGGATTTTTGAAGCCCATTTGCAACTCCCAAAGGGATTTGTGACTGCAGAATCATTGTTGATGTTGAAGCCCATGTAGTTATCTGCAAGTAGGGAAGCTTAGCCCTAAACCTTAAGTATTTCTCACGGAATGTGTCCCCCTTCTCACATGTGAGTATGTAAAAAAGAAAGTGGAACAAATGTGACCTCCGTGCCAGATGCAGCATGTGACTTGTAGGTACCACCTGAGCATTCCCAGGGAACTGAACCAAAGGACTCCTTATTTTTAAAGCCCCGGGGTGTTAAACCCTGACTCCCCCAGGAAACTCATAGGGTAGGACCCTCTTGTCCTTAGTGGCGTGTCTCTGACCCTTCCCCTATCCACTCTTACAGGGCCTCTGGGACTCTTCATTTTATTTATATGTCTTTATTACTTTCCTGAAAAGAAGATTCAAGAAAATCCTGCCTGGCCATTTCACCCAAATCTTAGCCTCTCCCTTATCAAGGGAATCCACGGAGCTTCTTTCCTTTTACTTTTCTGTTCTCCTCTTTGTGAGCAAGTTATTGACTTCAAGGAGGAAGGTTTTATTTTGGATCACAGTTTGTTATGCAATCCACCATGGAGGGAAGGCGTGGCAATCTCAGGAAACAGGGAGAGCAGGACCAGAACCACAGGCGGGTTAAATTCCTCCAAGCCCCAGCCCCATTATTCAACTTCTCCTGGCAAAGTTCCACCTAAGCAGCTGTTTTCAAACTGTGGGTTGTGACCCCATCAGGAATCAAACACAGCCTTCATAGGAGTCACATATCAGATACTCTGGATATCAGGAATGTAGCAGGAGCTCTGCTGTGCAGCTTATGGGATTGAGTATCAGAGATGGTCAACCTTACTTCTGTACTCTTGAGAACTCTGAGGTTCCCCACAAGGCCAGCTCGCTCCAAAACTGTCACAACAGAACTCTAGAGGATCTGCTGTGGGAAGTAAGGCCCTGAGAGAGAATTACAGGGAGAACCAGGCTACCCCAAGTGGCCATGCTGTTCACATGTCGTATGAAGGACACAAGGTTGATCACAGAAGAGTTACCTGACCGAGCCCAGCCCAGACTCACAGCTCATGAGGAAATATGCGTAATGGCTGTTTTCCCTGTGAGGTTTTAGGGTGGCTGTCGCCTGTGCTTTCTCTCTGATGTACTGTCAAATGCTTCTCTGCAGTCCTTCATTCTACCCTGCTGGCCTCTCATTGCTGCTCAAACTGTGTGTGATTCACAAGTGGGACCTTTCTCAGTGTCTGGAGCATAGGTGGAATGCTATAGACACTAAGGGAAAGGTCTTAGGAAGGAGGGATACAGGGAGTGAGGAATAAAGCAAACAAGAAGAGATGCTGGAAGCAGGTTGTTATGTAAGGCATCTGTAAATGGCTGTGCTGCAGCTCAGGGCAGAACACTTGCCTGGCTTGAAGGAGGTTCTGGGTTTCTTCTCAAGCACCTCAGACAACAACAACCAACCAAACACTTGGCAAGCTGCCCAACACATCACAGAAGACCCATAAAATAAAGTTCACATTCCATAAATGCCCTTTGTGGTGAGCAAGGCTGGTGTGTCAGAATAGAGGTGAAGGGGCAGATGGATCCACCCACTTGGGATTTTGTCTTGCATGGGCTGGCCTGGCTCTAATCTGAGGTGTTCTTACAAGGGAAAGGGAAGATGACCTTTTGAGATCCCAAAGTCTCTTCTGTTTCTCCATGGTCCAGGATGAGAACAAGAAGAGAAACCCTGCTCCTCTCCATCCTAGCAAGAATTCTACAGCAAGGCTACGGCACTGCTGTGTTCAGGCCTTGAGACCATCCTAGGAGGAAATTCACATCACACTATTTATTTATTTATTTATTTATTTATTTATTTATTTATTTATTTACTTGTTTGTTTGTTTGTTTATTTATTTATTTATTTATTTATTTATTTAGCTGAGTTTCCCACACAAAGTGCTGGTGTTGGAGAACACTGGGAATTGGTTCATGCCCAGATTCAGGCCCAGTCTTAATCAGACTCAAAACACCCGATGGGAACATGTGTCCTTTCAAGTCTGATACGGGTGGTTCTGGGACCACCCTGTGTAAGCTTCTTTCTGGGAACCTGTCCTTTCTCAGACCCTGTGCTTGTCAAAGATGATGAAAGGGGATGCCCTGGGAGCCAGTCAGTGAGTTCATTATTAGGAAGCTGCCCGCCTTGGTCTCTTTCCCCACATGTACTGTGTGCATCATGATCCCCTAGAAAATGACTCCCACATGTACTGTGTGCATCATGATTCCCTAGACAACGACTCCCAGGATTCATAAGGTCGGAGTGCATGACAGGGTCTTTAGGGTCTCTTCCTGCTCCTGCCTCCTATCTTTACCCACACAGAGGAGCACAGTGTATGGGGCTGGGGTAAGAAGAATGAAGAAGGACTCACAGAGTTTCATAGAGCAGGGCAAGGGATCCCGTGAAGAGCCTGTGTGTCAGACTACATTTGCCCTGCTAGGTGAATCCTTGGCTGAGAACGGTTGGCAGGGCTAGGATTTGCTTCCCTGTGTCTCTAGAGCTAACAGAGGCATGGCAGAGCCAACCCTGGGTAAACCGGTAGATGGATGAGTGGTTAGGTGGATGACTAGTGATTTAATAGAAGAATGGAAGAGTAGATAGATAGAGGCTAGAGGAGTAGATACATGGGCAGATGCTAATCAGATGGATGGAAGATGGAGGGATTGATGACTGAACAGGTGGATGGAAGTGGGGAGTAGGTTTGGATGGGTGGCTGAATGAAGGGTCCTCAACTCTGGGGTCTGAGGCTTGGATTCAGTGCCCACATCCTGCCGGTCCCTCACTGTGGCGGTAGAATGCCTGGTGAAGAGTGGTAGACGGGAGGATTTAGTGTGAGAGAAAGTGGACGTGAGGGGTGGGAAGGAGGAACAGCTGCAAAGTGGAGAGGGACAAGACACTGGAGAAGGAAAGCGGCTGAAGTAAACTGAGTCCAGTCACTTTGAAGATTTCCCCGCTGCAAGCCCAATTGCATCTAATAAAAGCTTGCAACAGCTTGGCGCCTTTCTCCTGGAGCGAAAGCCTTCACTGACGTTCCTCAGAGAGAAGAGAAGGTGTGTTATTATCATCACTGCTTAATACCAAGTAAATGAGAACTAGTGAGGTAGAAGGCCTTGCCCAAAGTTACAGGCTCCTGGGTCAGGGAAGGGACTAGGCCGGAAGAACACATCTCCCTACATCCTGAGCATTGCCAGACCTTCTGAGTTGCCTGCTTGCCTTCTCTGAGCTTTCCCAGGGCCTATGAGAGGATCAGAATTTGTAAGTCTCAGATTCCCATGACGGGTTCGCAGATATGACAGGGTTTTTTCACACTGAGGACGTCTTGACAGGACAAGCCAAGTGACTCCTCCCAAGCCATTGGTTGCAGCAAGACTGGAACAGTCTGAGGGTGAATTTGGAGTTCAGAGGCCAAGGTTAATTTTGGGGATGTAGCCAGTGTCCACGAAGCCTAATAAGGCTCCTAGAAGCCTACGGGATTCTCTTCCTTTCCTGCAGTTACATGGGGCTTGTTTCAAGAAGCTTGGCTCCTCTGATCTCAGTTTCTCATCTTGTCCCTCCCTCTCATGAGTGGGTTCCACTCTTCCACAGGATGCACCTCTTCCCAGTCTACTCTCCCTTATCGCTCTTCTCTGCAAGCAGTTAACCACAGTCCCCTTGTCACCAGGTCAGGGGCTGTGGGTTCTACAGGAGGACAGAGGTAGCTGGTTGGCATTCCTGGGGCCTGAGTCACAGGTAAACTGCCAAGGCAGCACCACCCACGGCTGCCCTGCTCCCCCTCCCTGTGAAAAACAACCAGAGCCAGGTAGCCAAGAATGTTCCTGAAGGGCCAGCTTAAGGGTGTTGTTTCTTGGCTTCCTCTCCAGAAGCACTCTTTGTGTCCTTATTGAAATAAGAAAAATGTAGAGTGTTACTGATCTTCAGTGGCTGCAGGGAAGTCTTGTGCAGACTGGAACAAGGCAGCTGATCATCTGTGCCTGGGGCAGGCGTATCTGAGGGCTCCGTGCTGGGTGTTCCCAGGCTCTGCTGCTGAGCACAGGCTGCTGACATGCAAACTGTAAGCGGAGGGTGAGGTGTTGCGTGGACCCCATGAGGTACTTCGCTCTTTCTTGCTTCAGCAGTGGCCTGGAGCCCCATGGAAAGACCCCATGCTCTAGAAATGAGCTCTGCAGGGCTGGGTGCTTGTCTTTGAGACCTACAAGTAGTAGGCTAAAGACTGACTCGGGGAAGATGATGGATGAGTTAATGATCGGATGGAGGAAAGGATGCACAGAGTAACAAGATCCTGGGTCATAAAGACGAGATTTGGGATTTTACCAAATTCTCCTTTGTAGCAAGATGTTCGAAGACGTGCTTAAAAAGGTCAAGCTTCAGTATGAAATGTGTAGGGAATAGCACATTCTTCTTTCTGCTCAGCCGTCTACCCAGCACGTGGGTGTAGGAGGGCAGACAACAGAGCAGGTGACATAGGTGGCCAAGGGAAGAAGGATGGGCAGGCTGAGAGCAGGGCAGCGTGGTCTTTGGCTCCCTGGCTCTGCCTGCTTCTTATGCCAGCATCACCAGCCAGACTGGCATTCCTGGAGTCTAACCTGGGCCATGGCCCTGCTACGTTGACAGGGGCTTCAGGTGGCCCAATTACACCTGTCCTTTCACTGGGTACCCTTCATCCAATGCAGAGGGCTATGATTACAGTCACATCTAGAAGTGGTATAAAACCAAGGCATTCAGGACCGGGCCTTTCAAACTGCCCTGACTTCACGAGCTTCCAGGAAAGGTTTTGGGCGAGGACAGGAGGCCCAGCTCTGATCACTGGTTCTCTGGAGTGGGCAGCCAGTAAAGGCTGAAGAGAAGGTGCTCAGTGCACCCTGTCAGCCAGGCCTCCAAGCCTTCCCATGCGGTTCCTGACACCCTCAGGGCCTGCAGTGACACTCCCTGTTAGAAGTTGGAGAGGCCTCTGCTGACAAGAGAATGAACAGAAGCTTGGAGCCCCCAACTAGCTTGGCATCTGAAAGTCCTTGGAACTTCTGGAAGCTGTAGAGTATTTCAGGTGGAGAGGGCGTCAATATTCTGCCACAATTAGGAGGCGAGATTGCTATCCACAGCACAGAGGGAGGACCTGAATTCCCAATGTCTGATTACCTTGGGTGCTTTGTTCATATTCTAAGTGGGAACAGACAACTGAGTCTTAATTTAACTTAACCCTTTTCCTTCTCTTAAAAAGAGAATCGTTAATTGGGACTTTAATCTTGATTCCTAGTGTGCTTACACCTGGATAGGAAAACACAAACTGAAGGAAAACCCAGCCAAGTGTTTGGAGCTCCTCGGGGTCAGGTTTTTCACTGGGGCTCTGACTGTGCAGACTCCCAAAGTGGACTGCAGGCCTAGGTGGCCTCAGTAGGCTTCTACCAGTGAGCTTAGAAAAGTTCCTGCCCTAACCCTCAGGGGTGGTTGCTCTGTGTCCTGGTTCAGAGGCCTGCTGCACAGTAGAAACACACTACATAGTCACACTTTCTCTCTAGCAAAGCCTGCTCAGGAGCATCACACCTCATTGCATCAGTCCTGGACCCCCACAGGCAGACTGGAGAGGAGCCCACTTGCTGCCCATCTTCTGTATCTCCATGCCAACTCCATACCCAGCTCCTCTCAAGAAAGAACATAATTCACATTCCCTTCAAGAGGTCGCAGAGTGCCAGGATTGCAAACACCGTCCCTCTCAGAGACATCATTCCAGGGTCTGATGTGCAGTGCTTGTGCCCAAAGTAAGCAAGTTGTATCAGGGGTGAGTGTTCTCCCTCTGCCCCTCCAGGACTCCATGCAGACCTGTCAGCCTGTCCCCACTCTGCCTTCCTTGTGTGCAGTGGTTGAATTGTGTCCCCCAAAGTCATGTTCAAGTCATAAGCCTAGTTCCAGGCAGTGGATATTTGCAAGCCAAGTCTTTATAGATATAACTAAAGTCAGATGAGGTTGCACTGAACCTGATGAATCTTACTTCCAAGGAGAATGTCCTTTTAAGATCAGAGAAGGTCACATAGCGATCCGGAGGTCCAGAGAGGATAAGACCGTGTGAAGAATAGGCCAGAGATAGGAGTGATACAGCTATGGGCTACAAAATGCCATGGGGGTGTTGGTGTTTCAGAAGATGGGAGCAAGAACATAAGCAAAATGCTCCTAGGAGTCCCTAAAATTCTGTTATTTGGTGAGTCAATGAAATGCTGCCATCTGAAGTCACTCAGTTTGAGGTAGGTTGAGACAGGAGCTCTGACAAGCTAAGATCAAGGATATATCCAGATATACAGGAACAGCATAGTGGTAGCCAAGCCTCATCTCTTTTTTTTTCTTTCCTACCTCATAAGCCACCTCTTTTGAGGATAGGGTTACAAATGGGACAAGAAGAAGGGAAGGGAAAGTCATGTGGGGGCATATCATTTGCCTAGAGAAGGAGGTGTCCCAAGTGCATTCACCATCTGAAGGGGAGCCTCACCTCAACTACAGCCATGGCATGACAAGGGAGAGAACCATAAGCAGAAATAAAGGAATGACTTTAGGGCTGGGTAAGTAGCTCACTCAGTAGAATGCTTGCTGTGTAAGCATGAGGACCTAAGTTCTATCCCCAACACCTCCGCTCTGGAGAGGAGACAATGGGTCATTGGCCAGCCAGCCTAATCAAATCAGTGAGCCCTGGGTCCTAGGGAAAGAGCCTATCTCAAAAGCAGAGCAGAACAGCAACAACAAACCAATAAGGTGGGAACCAAAAGACAGCTCAGTGGGTAAAAGCATCGCCAAGCCCACTAAGCTGAATTTGATCACCAGGACTACATGATGGAGGAGAGACCTGAACCCGACAAGATGTCCTTTGGCAGCCTCTCTC
>LOEQ01001716.1:0-14337 GCA_001685075.1 Bramus lutescens | reverse complement strand
GATCTCTGTGTGATTTTCTTTGGGACTTGCCGGCTGTGGGGTACCTGGGCAGGATAGAAACCCCAACAAGCCGGCCCTCATGTTACACACTACAGAGTTTTACTTGCTTATCTTTCTACAGTCCACTTGGTCAGTAAGATTGCTGACAATCTTTGTGAAGTCAAGGTTTTGGGTTTCCTTGTTTTGTTTTTGTTTTTGTTTTCATGAGACAAAGTCTCTTGTAGCTCAGGTTGTTCTTGAGGTCTCCATGTAACTGAAAATAACCTTGAACTCCTGATCTTCTTGCCTCTACCTCCTGAGTCCTGAAATTGCAGGTATGAACTACCACACCCAACTTATGTTGTGCTGTGGGTTGAACCCCGGGCTTTGCATATGCTAGGAAGGACACTATCAACTAAGCTACATCACCAGCCCTGCATGCTACATTTTGATGGCACATTTTAGCTCTCCCAGTATAAGGAATCAAGACACACATGCCCAATTATAGAGGCCAGGAGACTCCACCCACAGTTATCACATACTGTGTGGGATGGCTATGCCTTTGGACAAGCTCCATGCATCTCTTCCTACCCATGGTTTATCTTGTCACATGAGCATGGGTTTCAAGTGCTATCAATACAGAACCTAATAATCCATCCATCTCATGAGAACCTAGTCCTGAGCTAGGCATGAAGGATGGATACAAGATGTGTTGTTGATCAATTGATTAAATGAATGAATAAATAAAGGCCACTGGTTGGTTCATGACAAGTGAAAGAAAAGCCAAGGAAGCGTCCATTCTGCAGCGCCATGGACACCCATAAAGTCTTCCAGAATGTCCGTGCCAAATGCAGGTGTGTGTGCAGTAGCAGAGGCCTGCCTCTTCCTTTTCTGGAACCCATGTCTCACAGGGCCTTCTGCCTCTCATCCCAGGATGTTAGGCAGCATGAAGCCCTGCTGGGTTGCCTGGGCTTGTTTCCAGGCCAGGCAACAATCTTCCCACACTGGCTCCAGGATCCCATCCTGGCAGCTGCATCAAAGCTCTGTCTAGCCCCCGGGGCTAGAGTTGCTGGAGGTGGCCACACATTCCTGTGGGTCTTCGCAGGGAGGTGTTCTACAGAGTGCAGGTGAGGAGTCTGAAGGCTGCAAGATGCATTCTGAACCTGCTTGCAGGGCTGTGGATACTGTTAGCTTTGGCGGTCAGTGTCTATTGGCACTACTTCTGAGCAATGAGGTTTATACTTCCCTCCTGCCCTCCTCAACCCATCTCCAGAGAATACCTTCAAGACATGTTTGGCTGAACATTTGTCACTATTTGGGAAGTTCTGGAAAGCAGATCTGAGCAGCACAACGCAAAATTTAGAACTGCTTTTGCTAAAGCAAAAGAAAATGCCCTGTATTGTTGCAAAGCCCACAGTGAGAAATGATGATGTCACCTTCCTGGATGGCCAGGGATTCTGTGTATATGTTTACAAATGAGCAAGAGGTGAGCTTCAGAAGTCCATTGCGATCCTGCTACACTTGTGGCCATATATGGCTGTCTATCAACTCTTCCTGATGTTGAAGATGTGGCTACCTAGCTAAGATGAGGGTAGGGCTCCCTCCGCTGGAAGCTGTGGATCTGAACCAAGGTGGCTGGCTATTCCTGCTCAAGTTCAGCCAGATTCCACCCAGCAATCAGAACAGTGACCCTGTCCTTCCACTTGGGGTGTGACATCGCTGCTACACCTTTCTAACCCATAACATGTATGTGACGAAGGCCAGTTGCTAGGCTGCATCTGTTTGTCTCCAGAGCTTACGCTTGCTGCCAAATCTGAAGGACTGAGAAGCTACCTGGGAGGGCTTGTGTCTCCATGTGTTGCTGACCTTCCTGCCTAGGATCAAGGCCCACAAGCCTACAATATTCCTTGGACACAGAATTCAGTCTTATCTCTACCATCCAGTACCTACACTCCAGTAGCCAGCAGCTTACTGCGAGACTGTGAAGTCTTTGACTGTATCTGTGCTCTTGTAGCGGAAAGTGTTTTATTGCACTTCCCTCATTTCTAACAAAAACTGGGGGCCATTTAAAAATTAAGGTGCTATAAAATAAGATGTAATAAAAACCAAGGACTGCAAGCTTAACTCACACGGGACAAATGTGGCCGCCCCCATGAAGAAGAAGCCATCTGGTATCATCAACGCTGTGTTCCAGTACCAGTGCTACTGCTTGGGAGAAACAGCCATAGGTGATGGAAAAATAAGAGGTCTCACTTGAGAGACTTGTACCTAAGGATGAGTAAGAATTAGCGGCTACATTTTTGAAACTGTGTGGAACTGATGTGTTTCTTGCTTTGGAATAGTCTGTTCAGGAAATGGGAGCTGCTTCCTCTTGTAGCTGATGGAGCCTCAGTCTACTTCACACCCTGCAGAAAGACAGGCTGGGAAGGGAAGGGAAGGGAGCCATTACTTTCCAAGGCACACTTGCAATGCTGATGAGAGTCCTTAAAAATAACCAATGCAGATAAACTTAGAAGTCAGATATTATCTCTAAAATGCTCCTGCTGTGCCTGACCTATCTCACCTGTGTGTGGAGTTTGAATTACTCACACAACAGCTTTTGCAGGTCAGTGTTTATTCAGAAGGCTGTTGAGCATGCAAGCAGGACCTGCACTTTAACACCACCTCCCCAAGGATTAATAGAGAAAAGAAGTGGCTGCCTGAAGATAGGGAAGTGACGTCTCTGGTGTTCTGAGTGCAAATCAGCTGCCCTCGTGGTTCTTCATAAGATTCAAACTCAGAACATGCCAGTGGCACTGTGATCTCAGTGGGAGGAATATATTTAACAACGACAGCTCTTGATGTCGAAGAGGTCACTATCATCAGACACCTGCCAGGCCCAAGGAAAGGGTGGGTGGTTTCAAGAAAAGTGGCCTTCAGCCATTCTATTGCCTTGATCAGTAGGACAGAGGTGTCGCCCACAGCAGATCCATGGGAGACAACAGCAGGCCACTAGCTACACGACCTCCAAAGCTGGTGATTTTTAAATCTAACCAAAAGCAAAACGACAAGGATTGGGGTGGTAGCTGGGTGGAAAAGAGTTGCCTAGCATGCAAGAGGCTGCGGGTTCAATCCCCAGGACCATGGAAACAAGTGATTAAAACCCAGTGTAGGGGTCGGAGAGATGGAACAGTGGCTAGGAGAACAGAGGACCTGAGTTTAGTTCCCAGCACCCATGTCAGTTGGCTCACAACTGCCTGTAACTCCAGCTCAAGGGGACTCAACCCCTCTGGCCTCCTCAGACACCTGTATACACCATGTATACACTTGACACATAAGCAATTAAAAATAAATCTTAAGAAATAAAAGCAAGTGCAGCTAGGGAGTTTGTCCAGAGTCTATTGTTGGACTTGAGAGATATTTCTACAAGTGCCAGCTGAAATCCATTCCAACACAAGAAGTGTGAGCCATTTCTTCCTTACAAGCCCATTTTGACCAATAAGAATATTCTTAGAGTCTTTTCAAGAAGGACTCGGGGACAGCATACCTTCATTGTGTGTTTTGCTGTGGATCCCTCCTCTAAGCAGGAGCCCCACTGTTTTCTTGAGGCTCCTGACATGCCCCATTTCTTTTTGCCAGCAATGACTCCACTATGCAAGCTGGTACCCACCTCTGGGAGCACCCCAGACCTACCACAGGAGTACAGCTTTGATCATTTCCACATAGGGCATCAACCCCTTTAGGAAACATGGGATTTTAATCACCTTGCATCTTGCAGCCCCCTCATTACCTGCAATGATCTCTAAAGAAATGGCCACAAACTTCTACCTTCAAAACACCCACCAGAGATTCCTCAATGCTCTGGGAAGGCCTTTGGTCTTGGTGCTGTGATTAAGGAGAGCTGTCAATTTGTCATTAGTCAGGCCACACCCCTAGGAAAGGAGACACATGCATGTTCCCTGCTGGCCAGAAGGTGTCAGCTTCTTATTTCTGTACTGCAATTGGCATAGGAGACAACTACTCTACCACTGATTCACACCCCTGGCTCTCCTTTTACTTTCTATTTTTGAGACAGCATCTCTCCAAGTTGTCAAGTCCAGCCTTGAACTGACCCTGTGGTTCCCAGAATCTAAACTCTCAGTCTTCTTGCCTCCAGCTCCTGAGTAGCTGAGACGACAGGCCGGCACACCCCACAAGATGCTGCTCAGCTGCACTTTGCAGTAGCAAACCAAATTGCCCTCCAGTTGCTGCCCTCAAGGATCTCCTCCTGCAGATGCAGACATCTCCAGTGTGCAGGTGAGAGCTGACCGCCTCAGCCTACTTCAGTGTCTAAGAACACGGTCATGTCAGCTCGCGCCATCGTCCGTATACAGCACTGATAGCATCAGGGGAAGAAATGAGCGGCTAGATTGAGAGAAAGTCTTCACCCTGATACAGCACACCCTTCCCGGCCTCTCTGTTGACTGGCTTTCTTGGTGTCTAAGGTCACCCCAGTATCCTCCATGAGTTTGGATATGCACAGCTGCTGTCCTTGCCTGCCGGGAACCTGAGCGCACTGGCAATGACGCATACGAGGACAACTCATGAGTACTGCAGGAAAATGCCTGCGGAAGGGTGCCTCCCACATACCTCAGGCTTCAGGAGATTTCTTGGAGGAGGCCACAGTGACAGAGGGTAAAATATGGGTTAGAGGGGAGAGTACGTGAGGGTTTGCCGGCCAGCTACACCCTGGCTAGAGAGGTATTCCAGATAGCAACAGGAAGAAGATAAAGAGAGATGAACCCTCAGAATGGCTACCATGGACACCCACTGTGGATTTGTCTGGAACCAAAGTGGGTGGAGCTGGACTCCTATATGAATATGAACTTTCTCTATAGCCATTGTCAGGGCGTATGGGCAGGTAGGTAGCATCCTGAAATGGCGGCAAGGAAGGCCTGGCTTCGCTGGACTGTGGGTCTGAAGGAGGCAGTCTTTGAAACTTGACAAAGCTCCCGTCTGTCTGGCTATGGAGGTGGCCTGGGAATGAAACCATAGCTAGGTAGGGGCCAGGCCTGTTCCAAGAGTTTCATGGTCACCTGTGGTAAGAAGAGGGCCAGGAGCAGCCACGGGTGNGCCGGGCTCAGCTCCTGCTATGCGATGTGAGGTGCTGCCTGGACAGGAAGTCTTCAGTAGGCATGGAAGATGGCTCAGGACTGAGACCTAGAACAGGGACTGATGGAGTGAGTGGAAAGCCTGCAAGTCCCTTCCAGGAGGATGAATGGCCTTTACTTCCAGCCTCCACCTTCTTGATGCCAGCCCCACCTAAATATACCACCCAAGGTAACTTCAAGTTCACTTTGCCTCTTTCCTTTGCTTCTAGAGGGGCCTGCAATGCCAATGCTAGCCAAATAAGGCTGTAGCCAGGCAGTTTCCAATACAGAGCTGGGTTTTCTTGCAGTTGTGGATGTGGGAAAACTGAGACCACAGTGGATTTGGTTCTTGTTCCTCTCTCACTACTATTTTTCTCTGTGTCCCTGGCTTGGAGCAATATCACTTTAGTCTTTGCTTCCGTCTGCACACAGCCTCTCTGCGCGCTTTCTGTCTGACCTCACTTCAGTCTGACCTCATCTAGTATCGACCCCATCCTGTTTCCAAATGAGGTCACCTTCGCAGGCACAGGGGTTAGGACATGAACACAAGCCTGCATGGTGGGATAGGAGCAGCACTTACCCCTCTGCACCTGTGTAGCCATTTGCTGAATCAAAAAAGTTTCCTTGGAGAAAGGCAAGCCATCCCTGAGATGCTGAGGGAGTGAGCTGTGAAACCTCAGAGTCTCTGTTGTCCTTAACTACAGACAGCAAGAAACCCCAAGTCTCTTGACGCCTTCTCTTGTGGGATCCAGGCTGCAGGCTCTCACTCAGCACTGCTAGCTCACCGAGGAGCCAGCTGCTGTCTTCTCTGGGGCCACCATTCCACACTGGGGAGGGGCTTAGCTAGGTGCACAGGGAGAGGTGTGGTAAGTCTCTGCAGGGGATCACCAGTCCAACTTCGACTCTCATGGCCCCCACAGCAGGCCTCTAAGTTCCAACTCTAAGAAGGGGTCACATGGCACCCCCCTCAAGGGTTGTGTTAAGTGACAATGGTCTGGTTCTCAAGAACAAACATAACTTTGTGTTGTTCTTGGCTTGGCTCTGCTCATTTGCAACTTCAGTAAGCAATACCTTTGGGATCCCTTTCAGGTCTTTGAAGCTATTTGTCACCTGCCCAAACATTTATGCAGCCTCTCTAAACCAAGAGATAGAGTTTGCCTTACACGCCTGGGGAGCACCTTAGTCCCCAAGGCTCAGGGTGAACTCCAAGGTGGGCATTCCAATCAGGGTCTGGACAGTGGCTCAGTGTCCCTTGCTGGGTTCAATGGATGACTATCATCAATATTTTAGAGTATAAAACTGATATGTCAGTGCATTGCCATCAACGGATTCTAAAATTTTCCTTTCAGACATTAGGATCATGGTAGGAAGAGAGTAAGGGGAAAGATGGCCTAGGCTGTCTGGTTAGGTAGCTTAGGGAAGGTGGAAATTCTGAACCACCTTGCCAGATTCTGCATGGGAGGTGTGAGGAGAGGCCGTATTTGAACCTACAACCTGGAGGGAGGTTGGAATAGACATGGCAAGGCTCAGGCTGGAGCTGGAACGGTGCTTGCAGGGGTGCCTGCTTCAGCCTCACTACTGAGACCTTAAAGGAAGTGAATTTCTCTCCTTCTAATTTTGTCACCCCAGGAGTCCTGCCCACTGTATCTTGGGTTAAGGGGCAGAGGCAGGAGGATTACAAGTTTGAAGATACCCAGGACTATGCAGCAAACAACACTATCAACAAACAAACAACCCATCTCATAGCCTTCTGAATGGGGTCTGTTGAAACAAAACAGCACTAGCTCCAAAACAAGAGCCAAATATGAGTGACCAAAGCCAGTAACCAAGGGTTCAGGCCCTGAATGACATGGTTAAGTGGACTTTCATTGTCACAGAACAAAAGATGCATTGGTGGGGACATCAGGAAATGGGTTACAGAAAGGAGGGAAATCTCTGTTATGGGTCTCAGATATTATCTGATGACATCCTTAATATATCCCAAAGGTTTAACTGATGGTTCAGAGATCAGACACAGAGGCTGGTGATAAGTGACCATGGAAGGGACTAGAGATAGCTCACAATAACTTTTTGATTCTTTTTGTTGTTGTTTGTTTGTTTTTTCAAGAGAAGTTTCCTCTGTGTAACAGCTCTGGCTGTCTTGGAACTTGCTTTGTAGACTACAGCAATTTATACCCTTAGAAATACCCTGATTTTTTTAATACTAAAAGTAATTTATTTCAACTCTAGCTTTCATTGACCAGTTCAATTCTATAATTATAATTGAATTATAATTATATACCACACATAGAGTTATCTAAATTCTAATGTTAGAGAAGATTTTTTTTAACATCCAAATTATTAAGACTCTTGTAGCTAATAATATCATCTGTCCTATGATTATGGTAGAAGCTACAGTACAGTTCAGGAGAGCAAATGGAGAGCCACATTACAGAAGAAATAAGATTTACAGGTTATTATTATAAGTTTCTGACTAACAAAATTTTCTTTTCTTCATGAAGCAAATATTTCTAGTAACAAAGGTAGGGATGAAAGCTAATCTCTTGAGAAATAAGGATATTACAATTTTTTTACCTTGCAAGAAAGGGAGTTGAGTCCCAACAGAAGTTGCTCTGTAATACTGTCCATATGGCTTCTTATTGGCAAAATATGGCTATTTTGATAGCTGTCAAATCTAGCTGTGCTAGGTGCATCTTTTTGTGATTTATTTTATTTTATGTTCAGTGGTGTTTTTCCTGCATGTGCATCTATGTGAGGGTGTAGAATACCCTGGAACTGGAGTTATAGACAGTTGTGAGCTGCCATGTGGGTGCTAGGACTTGAACCCAGGACCTCTGGAAGAGCTGTCAGTGCTCTTAAACACTGAGCCATCTCTCCAGCTGGTGCATCATGAAGACTCATTTAACTTGGAAATGTGAACTACTGAAGTCACTGCTGTGTTACCCATGCCTTGTATGAGGACTTTGTGGGTTCCAGACTTTGACACAAGTATGTGCATTTACATCAACATTCCTCACAGTATAAGAGAAGGAAGCTCATCCCACACATAGTTCCTCCTTCTAGAGAGAGCTGCTCCTTGGAGCAGGTCCTCTGCTCTGGATTCTTGGCCAGGTTTTCACCTCCTCTGACACTCCAGTCCTCAGGTAAGGTCTGAGAGCTCCGTGCCAGGGGCTGGGACCCTGGTCGGCTGCTCTAGGGAAAGGCAAATGTTCTCATCTCCAAACCACTACGACAACGTGCTGGCTTGGGCTGTTGCACAATATTTTATCTTGTGGGTTCTGAGCTATTCTTGGAGGTGTACCTCTGTGGCATTATGCACCAGTCATGTAGAAAGGGTTAGTGACTCCTTCGTGGCGCCACAGCCTGGCAGAGTACTTGTATCTCCTGCCAATGGTGCTCTTGTGTGGTCTTCTCCTCTCCCACTGCCATGTGTCCCGCACCATGTGCCTCGCACCAGGCAGGGCTCAATGTTCTCTGGACTCAAGACAGAGATGCAGACCTGTGCTTGAGGCCCAATGGTCATGACCACATGACTTGAATACTTTATGTATCACGTCCCAAGCATGGGGACATTTTAATATGAAGAAGCCAGGGGGATGGGGAGGGGGGATAAGAACAAAAGAAAGGCAGAGAAAATACAACAATAACACCATGGAATTCTGAGGATGGAGGGATAGACTGTTGAGGGGAGATAGACTGAAATACACAGCCTAACTGTTTAACTTGGTTCCTGCCTGCACATTATCCTTATTCCTGCTTTTTTGGGAGGAAAGGGCACTCAGGTATGAAGTGAGCATATTGAGGCCATACAGCCAGCGACGACAGAGCTGAGACTCTGTCATCCTCCTGACTCTTAAGTCACAGCGGGAAAAGTGGAATATTTGCCGCAGATTGGAGCTTGCTCCTTCCACTCCCCCGCCCCACAGAGAGAGAGAGAGAGNGGGAGGGAGGGAAAGAGGGAGGGAGGGAGAGAGGGGAGGGAGGGAAGGAAGGAGGGAAGGAGAGAGAGTTTGGGGAGAGCCAGGCTAGAGCCTAGACCAGCTGAGGGAAATCCTCACAGTGGTCCATCTAGCCCTGTACTGGCTACTTTTATGCCAACCTGACATGCACAGGAAGGAGCTTCAATTGGAAGACAGCCTCCATAAGATCAGGTTGTAGGTGACCCTGTAGGGTATTTTCACAATTAGTGATTGATGGGGTAGGGCCCAGCTCATTATGGTTGATGCCATTCCTGGGCTGGTGTCCTGGGTTCTATATGAAAGCAGTCTGAGCAAGCCATGGGGAGCAAGCCAGTAAGCAGCACCCCTCTATGGTCTCTGCATCAGCTCCAGCCTCCAGGCTTCTGCCCAGTTTGTGTCCTGACTTCCTTTGATGATGAACTGTGATATGGGAGGTGTAAGCTGAATAAATCCTTTCCTCCTCGAGTATCTTTGGTCATGGTGTTTCATCAGAGCAATAGTAACCCTAACTAAGACAAGCCCTCTTACATCGATCTATTTCATGGACCACAGTGTTCTTTCTATTTTAAAGCAAATATGTAACACTCCTCCAAATTCCATGGTCTTCAAGGATGAGATAGAAGTCTTTGTGACATTTAAAACCTTGAGGAGGCAGCACAGGACCACAGATGCTGAGTGCTATAAGTTAGTCTGCTTTGCACAGTGGTTTGCACTCTTCTCAGGTCTTGGGACTTTCACAAGATGTCCAGTGAATGTCTAAGGCAGAGCTGAGGAGCAAACTAGGAAACATTCCTTATGCTTATTTTCTGTTTGTTTGTCAAATATTCAGATAGCTACTCCTCAGATGCCTCAGATGCTTGCCTGGTCTCATACCAGCTGGGCAAGACAAAATACCAAACCTATGACCTAGCTGCCAGCACCAAGCCTTCATGTGCTTGGGCCTGGGGTGAGGCAGGGTATCATGGAAGCACATGTCAGGAAACTGCTCATCTCATGGCCAGAACATACAAAATGAGAGGATGGAGTCCCACAATTCCCTCCCTCTAGATAGACCCTACCACCTGAAGGTTCCACCACCTCCTGACCGCTGCAAGATGAAGGCCAAATCTGAGCACAAGCCTGTGGAGCACAGTCCAGACCCTAACCCCAGCAGGATTTAAGACAACACAAGTGTCTGCTCTCAGCTCTTGAGACCAGAGCATGAAATCCTGTTACCAGGGCTGTTTTCATGAATGTCCCTCCCCAACTCAGGGTGAAACTTAAATTAGCATCATACAATACTAAAGGTGAGGCTTTAAAGAGACTTCATGGATTAATGCCATCACTGGGTTAGTTATCATGGGAGTGGGTTGGTAATCATGGGAATGGGTTGGCTATAATGGGAGTGGGTTAGTTATTATGGGTTAGGGTTGATTATTGATGAAATGGATTAGTTATCATCAGAATGGGTTAGTTACCATGGGAGTGGGATGGTTATCATGGGAGAAAGTTGGTAATCACAGGAGTGGGTTAGTTATGGGAGTGGATCCCCAACGAACAGGATGAGTCCAGCTGACTTTCTTTCTTTGCATGCCACTCACGTGCCCTTTTCCATCTTATGATGTAACACAAAGGCCATCATCAACATGCCTTCCCTGGATCTTGAGTGTCCAACCCTCAGGCTGTGAGAAAGCTTTCGTACTGCTCTATATTCTGGTGCTGGCTTCTGACTGCATGTGACCTTCTGCTGATGTATTCCAGTCCTAATGTTTTCTTTTGAGGGGTATCAGTCATACTTTGTTAACTCATACATTTTCCAGCCTGGCCACTCTTCCCTTAACTATATCTATAAATGTCCTTTCTCTAAATGAGGCCATAGGCACATGTGTAGGGTGTTCCTTCAATGCACCACAGGACTTAGTTGATGAGCACTGGTGCCCTGGGCTGGCAGGGTTTGTGAAGGGTCTACGTTTAAGCTTTGTACATGGGGAGTTACAGCGCATGGTGGCCACAGCTGGAAATCATAAACAATTCAATGTTCCTTGACTGGGACAAGGTGGAGGTGCCTGGATTTTATCCAGAGGAAAACTGAGTTGAGCCTCAGGACTCATGGTAGTGTTTGGTGTTTAGTGCCTGGACCTCCCTGATACTCAAGGCATGTTCAACCTGTGGCCTATAGGCCACAAGCATACCAAACTATAGATACCACTCAACAAAACATTGCAAACTTACTTAATACATTATAAGAATGTTTTGTGATTTTTTTTTTGGTAACTCCATTGTATGGTTCTTAAGGGTGACCTTTATAGACATCATCTGTCAATGTCAAAGGGTTGGACATGCCTGCCAGGGTGTAGACTATCTTAGAAGCAATCAGAACAGGAGTCTGCAAGAGTGTGGGTGGCTATAATCTCCAGTGCTGGCTCAGGGTCAAACCTTTTCCACAGGACTGGGGGAGGGGCATGGAGATTTCACCCTACCAAACTCTGTGCTTAGTTCTGATTGCTTTTGTTGATTGTGTTGTTGCCCTTGCTGTGTGGGTTAGGCTTGTATCAAACTTGCAGCCATCCTCCTACCTCTGCCTCTTAAGTGCTGGGCCTCCAGATTAGGTGAAGACCCCTAGGCCCAGGTGATTTGCTTTGCTTCAAGTTGTTCCTCACTATCTAAGAGAAAATGATTTTATTTTTTAATATTCATTTTTAAACTGGGTGTGATGGTGCAAGCCTTTAATCCCAGCACTAGGGAGGCAGAGGCAGGTGGATCTCTGAATTTGAGGCCAGTCTGGTCTACAGAGTGAGTTTCAGGACAGCCAGGGCTACACAGAGAAACTCTTTCTTGGAAAATGAAAATAAAAGATTTATTTTTAATTGTGTGCATGCATATTTCAGTACAAGAGCTCGTGTGTGTGTGTGTGTGTGTGTGTGTGTGTGTGAGAGAGAGAGAGAGAGAGNGCCAGTCTGGTCTACAGAGTGAGTTTCAGGACAGCCAGGGCTACACAGAGAAACTCTTTCTTGGAAAATGAAAATAAAAGATTTATTTTTAATTGTGTGCATGCATATTTCAGTACAAGAGCTCGTGTGTGTGTGTGTGTGTGTGTGTGTGTGTGTGAGAGAGAGAGAGAGAGAGAGAGAGAGAGAAAGAGAGACAGAGAGAGAGACAGAGACCAACAGAGGCCAGAAGATTCCCCGCACTGAAGTTACAGGTAGTTGTGAGCCACCACATGAGTTCTGGAAACTATATTTGGGTCCTCTGGAAGAGCAGGCAGTGCTCTTAACTGCTAAGACATTGCTTCAATCCTAGCAAATGATTTTAAATAACGAAATACTGCAAACAATATCAGGGACTTGTGATTGGTAGATGATTGTGTTGGGGCTCAGAATATATAACCCAAATAAGGCTCCTGAGTACAGTGCCTTCTGCAGCAGACACAGACAACTGGGAAAACATCAGGAGAAGGAGGTGCAGGCTTTGATGTCCCTCCTTCCCCTCTGGCAGACCCCCGGGGTACACCAGAGGAATGGTGCAGGGGACACAGGCTGGCTGTGAGTGCACAGCCTCAATCCTCCCATGCACCCCCATCATTGCTATAATCTTTTCGTTTCTCTAAGTCTTTCATTGCTGAATCAAACTCGGCATGAAGTCACAGCTACTCTGGCCTTTACATCTTCATTTCCAAAGGTCAAAGCTGGCTAAGTAGGAAAGAGAAGTTGGTATGTGAGCTTGAGGACCCAATAGTGTATTCCAGGTGCCCCCCACCCGTGTGTGTGTGTGTGTGTGTGTGTGATTGTCTTCTCCTCTGTCACTCTTTCTTTCTCCTCTAGAATTAAAGGTATTCTGACATTTCTTTGTGTAATAGGGCTGATTTGCTTTGGGTTTGCTTTTCTCTTTTAGACTGGTTGAGACCAAAAGGAGAGAGGGCTTACTGACTTTCTCAAAGGCATACCTTCAACTTTCAAGACACTCCCAGGGCCAGTTGAGCTTATCTGGGAGTCTTTACCTGGTGGTGGGAGCCTGTTCTTTGAAAAGTTTCTCTGCCCCAGTGTCAACAGCAACTCTTAGTCACAGAGTAAATTATTAACCAGTTCTATAGAAAAGGGCACGGAGCGCACACCGCACACCTACCAGCAGCGGTGGCTCACTATGCTTACAAAGCATGTAGACTGTGAGTGTTGGCCTGGGGGGCTGTGTGCAGGCAAGACAGTTTACAATCTAGAAAGACTCAGATTTCAAAGCATGTTCTTAACACCTATTGTTCATTTGATCAAGGAATCCTGCAGTTCAGGAAAGGCCCTTCTTGAGGATAGAAAAATCCAGTATCAGCCAGTCCTTTCTGTCCCCAGTGGCTTTGTTTTCCTTTAAGGTGGCTGCCTTCTCCTGTCTTTGTGCTAATTATCAACCAGCATTAGGTATCACCTGGCAGGATAGAAACGGTCCAAGCACGTCACAGCCCTCCTCCCGTTGCTAGGCAATGACTCCTTCACCTGAGATGGACAAAATGGGTCAGGAGAGATTCCAGAAAGAAGCCTCTATTTGAGGTTAGTATAGTGGCCCCTGGGAAGGAGACAGGACAGGGGAGCCTCTCTTGGGACCACCCTCTCAAGTGACTGCTTTATTCTTTCTTCTTCCTAGTCCTCAATTCAATGTGCTTGACAATGACAACCCTGGGTGTGGCTCAGTGTGTGTTACCTAGTACTGTCCCCTGAGAGGAATTCTGCTCCATCTACTGGCTCATCATTCAGCCTTCACCTCATTACATAGGTGATTGCTCAGACTGCTCAACTTGATGCTCCCAGTCTCAGGAACAAAAACTCTCGAGTGTTTGCATTCAAGTTTAGATGCTTCTTCTGAGGTGCTGAGGCCAGCATCTTGTACCATTCAAGAGACCCAGCACAGGAAGGACACGGGAAACACAGTCTTTGGTTACACAAATCTCGTTTGCATGCCAGTCCTGCTGTTCACTGACCAAGCCACAGAGGGCACTTAAAACGTGTTGGAGTCTTTGTTTTCTCTTGTTTTAAAAAGTAGGCACTTTCTCCTAGGAAACAGCCCAACAGAAACACAAGCTGCACAAACAGCATGCTTATATAGGCTGTAACTACAGTAACAGAAAGTAACAATGAAAAGAAACAAAATGAATATTGTTGATAGGTCAATGGGAGCCTGGGAAGATGGTTCAGCAAGTAAGGCCCTTGATGTGCACACTGGATAGCCTGAGTTTGATCCTCAGGTTATGTAGTAAAACGGGAGCGGGCCTGCTTTTCGTCTGGCCCAGCTTCCGCACGGCTAGCTTATACCCCGAAATAACAACACAC
>LOEQ01001715.1:185848-211185 GCA_001685075.1 Bramus lutescens | reverse complement strand
ATATATAGAGAGAGAGAGAGAGAGAGAGAGAGAGAGAGAGAGAGAGTAGGCAGAATAAGGGAGATACCATGTAGCTACCAAAGGAGAAGGACGCTGGAAACTTACCAACCTTATTGGTAGTTCACGAGCTCATTACAATACACAGATCGAGAGAAATGGATTCATTTAAGATTAATTTAAGAGTTAGGCAAGAATATGCTTGAACCATTAGTCAAATAGTGCTATAATTGATACAGTTTCTGTGTGATTATTCAGGTCTGGGAGGCCAGGAAACTAAATGACCAGTCTCTGCTTACAAAAGTATCCCTTGAGATTTTGTCTAAAAGTCAAATTTTAAAATTTTGACAAAAGCAATGTAGATGTTTTTATGCAGCAGCACACATTGTGTGTGTTATCCTAGGTAATCATTCATACATAATAATAAAGCAAAGTGTGCATGCCTTAGGTTTTGTTATTGTGTTTTCTTTTATATGTAGTCAAATATTTCTTACTAAGGATCTTTTTTATTTTGTATAAAAACCAGATTTTTTGGTTATAAATAATCCTAGTATAAAAGACCAAAAATTTCTCATAATTCCAGACCAATATTCACTGTCATCATGTAATCTACATACGGATGTCACAACATATCTCAAACATCCCTCTTTATCATATTCTCAGTTAAGTCCTGACTTTTGATTCTCTGTGCAATAGATATTTCTATGCAATTGATATTTGTATTCTTCTTCACTCAAGTCACAGACATAAAATTATGGGAACCACTATGATTGTTTTTCTTATGAAGTCTCTATTATTTACTTAGGTCCTGTTTCTTATTTGTGTTTTTATGTTTTACTATGTTTAATTCTAACCACATCATTGATCTTACAGCCATACCTTGTGGAGATTGATGCAAACTCTCATCATTATTAACACGCAGACTTCTATTTGGTTTCTCTGACCATTCACTAAGTGCTTTGCATGCATTCTGCAGAGGGGAGCTCTTTTCATGTTTAAAGAAAATGTTAATCCAATTTTTAAAATATTATGATGCTTCTTTATTGCCATGGAGAAAATTGCAAATGCCCTAACTCTACTGAGTAGAGGAAGTCCTGAGTGTGTGTTGTTGACATGGTCAAAGCAAAGTCAAGGACCGAAGCCTCAGCTCAGAGGGTTTGGAAAACCTCCAGGGTTCCTAGCTAGTGAAGTTCTTTGCTACAAAAAAAAAAGCAGAGTATTGTTTAGCTGTTATGGTCTTCATCTCATTTTATTTTAATACAACCTAACAAAAAAAACTTTTTCCTGAAAATCTTTGAAATTACTATCCATGCTTAGCACAATTTGCAAGTCTACACTGGATGACCATCACTTTCAGAGATATTTTTTCCTTAATTGTAAGACTTCCATTTTATTTGGGGGTATAGTCTACTCATGTTTGCTTAAAAGCTCAAAAAAAAACCAAGACTGGAGCTGTTTCTCACCTACCATGTCATTCATCTCCTAACCTATTTGCCATTAGAATGATACATTTTGGAAAAGCATGTGCTGAACTGTCTCTTGACAGATAGCAATCATAAGACCATTAGAATAGACTGTAACAGGTCACACACACACACACACACACACACACACACACATATATTGTTAGTTTATAAATTGAAACTCTGGTTTAATTTTTTTAAATTAATGGAATAAAAATCAGCAAATAAATTGACTGATAGGCCAAAAGTGAAATAAAAAATTATGGAAATTAGTCATAAAGAGCATGCTGAAGGACTAGAAGGATTAGGGTTTATAATAAATTCTGCTAACTTCAATATTACATTTTTCTGTTATTAATAGCATTTTAGTATATGATATGAATGCTTCATTGGTCAAATATTTTTGTATATTACTCCATCTTGTTATATAACTTTACAACACTAGGAATAACAATCCACTTTAAAAAGAAATATCTCTCACTATGAACATATAATTCTCATATTTTGCAAATCACATCTCCTTGTTAACCCCAAGTAGCAAGTGATGAATGTTTTGCTAGTTGCTCTCACATTGATGATGTCATCTGTTAGAGACTCCAGATCAGGCATGCATAGTTACTCCTCAGGTAGGAGTGCACTCTTGTTACAGAAGGTCCAGTTCTGATTGCCTGAACCTGTTTCCTAATCACCTGTGCCTCCAGTTCAAGGTGTAGCTGATGGCCCTGGCCTCTGGCTGACCCATGACTCACATGTACATTCCACACAGAGACACAAAGACACACGTACATGGTGAAAGCAAAACATGATAAATCTTTAAAAAAAAAACACTTTTTCAAAAAAGGTTTTGCCAAGCCAAAGTTTTTATTTTTCCCCTTATGTTAAGTTATAGGAGACTTTTTGACAGATTGAAGTAAGAAATAAAATTGTCTAATCCTCAAATCAAGTTGCATATGTGTGTGTGCTTATTTATTGAAATGAAGAAGTGATTATTCAATTTATGACTGCGATATTGATTTTACTATATTGACATAAGAACTTTTGCAAATTAAAAAGATTATTATCATTATGTATAACTCAGGTGAAAATTCAGTGCTATCCATGATATCTTCTCTCCATTATCTTGGTCTGTTCTTTCTTTGTGTTCCATTATGTGAGATAAACTAACTTATGGATTGAAGAAATTTTGATTTGAATATCTGCCTGAAAAACAGTTCCTTAAAATTTTTAATTTTCCTTGTGAAATGCCTATATTTGGATTAATAAAAAATGTGTTATTTTTCCTCATCAATTGTAGTATAACAATTAGACAGACAGACAATCATTTTGTCATAGAAAATTTCATCATTGACACTCAGTAGAATGCTGGCTTCATTACTACCGCTGGACTTTTAGAGATAAGGAAAGAAATATCAGAGATCACAAAACATCAGAAAGTTCACACACCACTAGGAAGTGAAATCAAACACTTTATAAAATAGAATGTAACAGTTTAATGAGCTAAAGTCACTATATGATCTAGCTACCTCACTTCTGATTTAATATTAAAATGAAATGGAACCGGCAAATGGAGAAGATGCAACTATTCAAATTCTTGCTGCGATTGTTGTCAACAGCTGAAACACAGAAATTCCTAAGGGCTCATGCACGGGTGAATGGATATAGAAAGTGTAATATGTGCACTTAATGGAATACTATTCCACCACAAAGAAGAACATAATGCTGTCATTTGTTAATGAATGTACTTAAGTAATGAATCTTATAACCTTTATGACTTCAGAAGAACCTTTTCATCCTTCCAAATAACACTTTTGCAATGTTAACCATGTCCTGAAAACAAAAGGCTCAACACTTATAAGAGATTAGTTTGTTTGCCTGTTTATAACTAGTAGTCATCTGGGAAGTAAATAAAGAAACAAAAATTAAATATTTGGCTTACAAAAATTATAGAAATATGCAGATGGCATACTTATCTATATTTTCTGAAGCATTGTTCTTGCTTCCTTAAATCATAACAGGTTATTCCATATTTATCTAAATACACATTATTTTGGAGTACATCATTTATGAAGGAATATATTTAAAGAGAAAAATACAAGTGGGAGTTTCTTTTTCTCTGTTTACCCCAATCACTGTCTTCATCTTTTTCTCCAAAGATTCTGCCACATCTAGATTTATAGCATCTTATCTTACCATGACGAAATAAAGCTTAAAATCGACAGCAAAAAATATTTAGTAAATACACAAACTCATGGATATGAAATAACTCACTGAGGAATGGGCTATTAGAGAAATCAAGAAAGAAATTAAAACTTCCTGTGGCTAACTGAGAATGATAAAAGAATTCAATAAAACCTCTAGACATAAAGGAAGTTTTCCTATGAGGGAAACCCATAGCACTACACTAAAAAAAAAATCTGAAAAGAACACAGAGAAATAGCTTAATGATACATTTTAAAAGTTTGGAAAAACAGTAATAAGTTGAATTCAAATCCACTCAACAATAAGAAATAATAAAAATCAAAGCAGAAATTATTGAAAAAAGAATAAAAGAATTAACAAATCTAAGTGCTGGTGATTTGATAAGGTAAACAAGATTGACAAAGACATGGGCACACTAACCGTGAATAATATATATAAAAAAACATATTCGGTAAGAAATTATGTGTAGAAGTTGTTCTCCACAAACCGACAGTCAGGCCTCATTGCCAAGGATGACACCCATGCATCCCACTCAACATTAAAAAGTTGATCTGGTCCCTATATGAAACTCTCACTCCTATGTTCTAGTCTCTTTAGTATGGGGATAATCTGTATGCTATGGAAAGAGAAACTTTGACACCATCCCAGTCACAGAATTTTTGACCTTCAAATTGTTCTTACTGAAAAATATGCTTGGGCAATGGTAGCACACAAGTCCTGTGAGAAGCTCAGCATTGATTTGGCTTAAGGCCCACTCAATGAGAAAGAACCTAAACTGACCACTCTTTGGGTAACCAAGAAACAGAGACTAGACAGCCCAGAGATCTAGGGTGAAACCAAACACAGCTGGTATAAAAAAATTAATAGAATTATTCCTATTGATATTCTGCTATATCCAAAGATCAGTGCCTTATCCAGTAATCATGAGAGAGGCTTCGAACAGCAGTAGATTGGAACAGATACAGAGACTCCACAGCCAGACATTATATGGAGAAAGGGTCTTCATAAAATTCCTCCCCTCAGAACTCAAGGGATCCTATGGAAGTGGGAGCACAAAGATTTTAGGAAGCAGAGGGTGGAGGACAATAGGAGAACAAAGCCCTCTGAATGAACTTAGAACAATACCTATGAGCTCACAGAGACACAGCAAGCACAGGGTGTATCTGTCTCTACACCAAGTCTTCTGAGATATTATAGCTATTAGCTTAGTGTTTTTATGGAACTCCGGACTGTAAAAATGAGTGGGTCTTTGTCTCTTGCACCTGCTGTTGGGACTCTTTCTCCAGCTGAATTGTCTTGTTTAATTTCAATATGATAGCTTTTGGGTCACCTTATTATATTTTTATTTATTATGTTTGGTGGTTATCTCTTACAAGCCTGTTTTTGTTTAATGAGAGACAGACAGGGAGTGGATCTAGAGAGGAATGGAAGTGCAGAGGAACTATGAGGATTAAAGAGAAGAAAAACTATAACCAGGATATATTGTATAAAAAAGAATCTATTTTCAATAAAAAGAAAATATGCACCAAATGTACTTTAAAGAAAGTATTACTAAGTTTAGCATTTTCAGTTTGTGACTCACAACATTGTCTATGAATTGTAAAAGACCTATATAATCTTGGACATATTTACTTAACTTTAAACATTAAAAATGCAAGGTCTTATTCTACCATCACAAAATAGCAAAAGATAATATATTCCAAGCATCAAGGTGAGAATATATTTCATGTGCCCATTCCCACTTTGTATTAACTCCAGTCAGACTGTTCACATTACATTTAGTCAACAGCCATTGAATGCTAACCATTTCAATGGCCAAAGTGATGAAAGGTGTTTAGATCTAGGAGGCACCTTTTTAACAGCAATGAATAATGGCTAGGAATGAGAGTTTGCCTAGGGATAGTAGGGAAGAATGAAGTATATATTTTATACAAAAATTCTCCCACAAAATGATTAATTCCCAAGCCCCTACAAAATATTATTTGGTCCTAAGCTAGATAAATCATGAATTTCTCCAAAGAAAAGTTTCCATCATTCAGTTAAATCGCAGTTGAAAGATTTGCTAGAAATTTATCATTTAGATCACAGCTGAAAAAAATAAATAAATAGATTTAAAACCGTTGAATCATAGTAGGACTGCATATGCAAGGGTTCTTTCTCAGCATCCTATTTGCATTGTGTGTGCAGGAATGATTTACTGTCATTGGGTTCACAGTCAGGGAACTCAAACACTGGTCCCCTAACCAGAAGCTGCAGTAAATGTGCATCACTTGGGCACTTACATAAAGTGTAATCACTTCAAGAAGCTTGAGTCAGTAGATGCTTTTAATTGTAGATGCTAACAGTGTACTAACAATATCTTCCTAGCATGCTGCTGACATTTCATACGATGCCTCCTATCATATGAATTAGAATTTCTTGGGGAGGTTTGCTTTTCTTCCATGTGACAATAATTTTTTTTCATTTTTGTACAGTATACATTTCCACAACTAATGCAGTTTCCTACATAAATGCACATGTTATTCACTTTTATCTCTGCTATGTTCAGACTCGCCTACTCATAAAATTCAAGATCTAAAGTTTGCTGCATTCAGTGATTAGAGGAGTAATTAAAATGGGAACATCAACAATAACTTCTCTCATTGTGAAGGTGTGAATGAAATATAAACATCCTTGAAAATTTGAATTATAAATATTATCACCAAGTACTTTTAAAATGTTGCTCTACTGAAGAAATATGTTAGCTTACATGGATAAGTAATATTTAAGAATTTAAATTAAATAACCCAGCCACTAAAAGCACTTGTCACATAATCCTAAAACCTGAGACCGATACCTTGAACTCTAGGTAGAAAAAACAAAGTGATTCCTTGACTCTTGAAAATTTTCTTATAACCTCATGAACATATCATCTCACATAGTCACATGCACACATACATACACACACACAAGTGTGGTGGTAATAGAAACACATAATAATATAATAAAAATTATAATAATTCAATATTAAACTAAAATAAAAATTGTATTTGAGAAAAGGAAAGAGTTAAAAAACAAGATATTCAATGCTGTCTTTTATACTTTGTAAACTACTTGATAATCTATCTACAATTGATAAAGTCCATTGTATTATTAGGTAAACATTAAAACAAAAACTTTTTTTCATTTTTGCAGTGAAAGGATAAACCCATAAATCAAGTTATATACATACATAAACACACACACACACATACACACACATACACACAAATTTTACTTATACTTTGAGACTTTCTAGCTTATAACAAAGTAATCTGAGTATATATCCCATCCCCTAGGGTGCATTCAGGTCAATTCCTCCCAGCATCCCTCTTCCATCTGATTTTTTTTAATTACTTTTAAAAATCATTTATTCTAACTAGTGCAGCCTATGTCCTCATGAGTATGAGATCATCCACTGAAACACAGTCAAACTTCCAAGGGCCACATCACGAAGGACGACCGACTCACCTTCCCTATTAGAGGACACTGTCTTACAAAGGTCATCCCTAACCACAAACCTCAGGCTCTTATAACCTTTCTTTGTTTTCTTCACAATGTGCCCTGAGTATTTCGATGATGATTTCAATATGGATGCTCCTTTTATGACTGAGCAATCCACAGTGGTTCATTCTCTCAAGTTTGAACAGCTTTCAGTCTGTATAAACTGTGTTCTACTACACGAAGAAGTTTCTCTGACAAGAACTGGTAGAAGCAGTAATCTGAGAGACAGATATTTAAAGAACAGCTTTATGAACATCCATTTTGCAAAAATATTAGTTGGTTCACATCTACAGCCTATGAACTCCCAGACATGCATGGATGCAGGATGGCAGACATCTGAGCCTGTGGGTGCTTAAATGAAGTTTTCCCAAAACCAAGGAAAATGTTCTCCCAGAACTTCCAGAAACCTCAGATTGCCAAATAAAGAGTCTCAGCTTGACATATGGGGCTACACTTCTTAAGTTTCTGGTTAGGAGTGCCCAAGAGACAAGAAAATAACACAGGTTATTGCTGTTCCTTTTGATATTGCACCAGCAAAACATTGTGAATCTTTACCATTGAGAAATCAAGCTGGTATTGACCTGAATGTATCTGTCCTGTTGGATAACTTTCATAGAAATGAAGTGATATGGGGATTTCTGCAGGGAAAGTAATCAACACTTTTACCAAAAGTGAGCCCTGCAAGAAAATGCACATGAATGAATGAATGGATAGAAATATTTGAGGTTTTTTTTTGTGTGTGTGTGAAGGAGAGTGTATACACTTGGGTTTGTGTTTTCCTGGTTCAAGTGTGTTTTTCTACAACAAATTTTAACAAGCAATTGGTCATTCAAAATATGATGGGATACATAGTTTAAGTCAACCTTTTCTCTTGGAACTAGATGAGCTGTAATTAATTGTAGAAAAGAGTTCAGATGCTGTTTTACATGACTATATCAGTGCCAAAGAAAAAGAGGCAGGAAGAATTCATAAGTTCATGACAAAACCCACCTGTATAATAAGACCCTATCTCAAAAATTGAATGAAGACATGTCTAAATGAATGTGTTCAAAGGCATGGATATATCAGCATCATGTAAAGAGGTATTAGAGTAGGCTTCTCACAAACAAGGAATTCTACTGAATAGGAAAATGGTTGAAGATAGTCAACATTTTTTTAAATCAGGAATTGTAGTTCGAATGAGAATGGTATGCATAGGCTCCTGTTTGAATGTTTGGTCATCAGTGAATGGCACTACTTGAAAAGGAATGGGAAATGTTTCCTTGTAGAAGTAGTTGTAGCCTTTCTAGAGAAAGGGTGAAACTACAGGTGTACTTTGAAGATTCTGAATGCTAAGCCCAGAGTTCCTGCTGACTGATTTTCTGGATGTAGTACTCTCAGCTACTTCCCCACTCCTGTCTTCCTGTGCACTGCCACAGGTCGCGCAAAGACAATAATGGACTGAAACATTGAAATTGTAAGCATCCCCAATTAAATGCTTTCTTTTGGAATAGTTTTATGATCATTGTGTTTCTTCGCAGCAAAAAAACATGAAGACTGGAAGTGTGCCAGGGTACAGCTGATGAAGAACAGCATGGTTTTTTGTCCGATGAGAGTTACTTGAACATTATTGAGTAAAATGATGATACTGTTTACCACCATTGGTCAAAAAGTCATGTACTTGGTAATATCCCTACAGACAACTTTAAAGTTCTGAATATACCCATATGTTCATTTTGGATGTTTATAAAAGAAATAAGGAAAGACCACAATAGTAGCTTTAGATGATGAAAACATAGAAGTAACATTTACACAACTCAAGAACTGTTTCCTATTACACAATAATAATTATGCCAAGAGTTAAGAACAATAAATATATAAGAGAAGCTTGAAAAGAAAAGTACAAAATTACTTAAAATGAAAATGTACCAACAATCCTAAAATCCAGAGAAACAGAATAATGTTATTAAAGTTAAAGAAAAAACCTGATAATCATTATAGCAATATTCAGAAAAGTAATCCTTTCAAATCTATGGCAAGATAAACACAAGATAAGCAGGAATGAAAGTAATTCTTAAACGCTAACTCAGCATTTCAGAAGATGCCTAGAGGGATCCTACACATCAACAGGGAATAAAGACATTCCCAATTATGAGATCTTAAGAAAGATTAAATCTTATGAGGAGAATAGATAAATAGAAGAGAAGAGGAATGAATCAGCATTTCAATTTAGCAAGCTAGCAAACCTCTAAGATGAATAAACTGTTACAAGCAAAGAATCAACAAGGAAAACAACTAAAAAAGACCAGACATTAAAGATCTGTTACCTGTTAGTATGAGCACTTAATGACAATGACCTTAACTCTCCAGTTAAAGTGGCAGATTCAGAGGATCAAGCTTACACATAATGTTAATCCTTACACCCAGGAGTTTTGTACAGGCAGATCTTTATGCGTTCTAAAACAACCTTGCCAGTGTAGATAATTGCAGGACATCCAGGGCAACACAATGGGTCCCATGTCTACTAGGGTTTCTATTGCTGTAACAAAACACCAGCACCTTCAGCACAATCTTATGGAGACTTTTTTTTTAATTGAAGTTCCCTGCTCTCCGATGGCTTTACCTTGTGTCACATTTGCATAAAACTATCCCATACACCTGGTCTCAAACAAATTGTAAAAGGAGATTGCTCATTCATTTCCAGCTGCACATATCAGATAATTATGCAGAAACTATATTAATTGCAATACTTCTTGGCCAATAACTCAGGGATATTTATAGCTAGTTCTTATATCTTAAATGAGCCCATTTCTATAATAACTCATGTTGACACCATACAGAGGAAAATCCCACAACATCTCCACTTTTCTGTCTAATTAAAAAGGAAGGTTTTAACTTTAAGATAGTAAAATTATATATAGCAAAAGAAGTATGAAGCAGGAATTACAGTTACAATATTTTTTGTGAGCCTAAAGATCTATAACTAATTTATTTATCTTTAATCATAACTAAGGAAATCTATATCTGTCTTCAACTCCATCTAAGACCCAGAAAGATATAATGTTAGCTAAGTAAATAGGAAGTGCATTGTAAGCAACTTCCAAGACTAGAAATGACAGAGATATCTTGTTGCCTGGACAGTCATCCAAAGTTCTACTTCAATGTTGGGGCATCCATCTTCAGCCTACAGGCTCATACTATCTGGCAGATTTTCCATGAAGCAGGAAATTTGAAAAATTGTTTTGCCTATATTGGCAGTTTGTAAGTCACTTTCTTTTGGGTCCTGTAGAATGTCTGTCAGTTTCTTCTGTGATGTAGGAACCCCAAGGACCTTTCGATCTTTTGGAAATTTCAGTGGTCACCTTTCTGTGGGTCCTGCAAGACCAGTTCATACAGCATACTATCAAACATTTCAGGCAAGAGTGATTGTCCAAATGGCTAGCCTTGTCACATTGAAGGCAAATTCCATAACAAGTTCTTCAATGCCCATCAACCTTTCTGAAGTAATTGTTGCTGCCAGAAGCAGATATGTCTCATTGTCGAAAAGTCTAAGTTCTTAAAACATTTTAAATGTCATATTCTATAGGCCTTTGAAGTGTTAAAGATTATCTAACTGAAATATATCTCTGTATATCCATAAAACCTAACATGACTTCAAGTTTGACTACTACAAATAACTATTGATTAATCTGCAATTTTAATTAAAGATTATATTTTTAAATGAGCTGCACAAACACAATACCTTAAACAAGAACAGAAATACATATTCACAGTGTAACAAAATGGACCTTAAATTTGTATCAATAGACCAAAATCCATCCCAATGCAAAATTTTCAACTCTATATCATTTCCCCCTTACTTTTTATTTTTTTTTTTAGAAATTGACAGTGGCCATTGATCACTTATAATCAATCCCCTTAAATGAGATAAGAAAAACATTTATAAATAGGCATTTTGGGAATTCAAGTATTGTTTTCTCCACAATGCTTCCTGCTGTTTGTTGGGTAAAGTATTTTTAGAGTTCACAGAGGAGACCTTTGGGGGGGGGTCTTTATTCATCAAACCACATTAGTCTGGAAGGAATCCACAGTTCCCATCCTCTGTGGAAACAAAAGCAGAATCTCTTTTCCAAAGTAGCATACCCTTAGACTCAAATTTTGAAGTCAAGATACCATTAAAAATATGTATACATGTAGATTTAGCTTGCAGCCATAATATGAAATGTTTCTGTACTTAGGTCATTCATAGTCAAAAAATTCAAAAAAGATGCAATAATGTATATAATCCAGACTTTTGTGTATTTTCCATCCTTACATTAATTTTTTATTGTATTACTTTTTAGTATTTATTTTATTATCTTTATTTATTTAATCTATGACTGTCTGTATTCTTGTCTATATTATTTTTTCCATTTCCCAAGCCTATGTAAATTTCTAAAACACACTATGACCTGTTCAGAGGTTTATTTTTATCTGAATCAGTATTTATCATATATCTGTAATTATTTTCTGACCAGGAGCACCATTTTTTAATGCTAAGCAAGCATGGCTAAGACCAAATCCGTGACCCTGTCTGTTGACTCCACCCCATCCAACAAGGCAGAAGTATGTTCATCCACTGACCCAGTTCCAGGAACATAGAAGATCTATGTGGCCATTAAGCAAGCAACTAGTAGCATGCTGCTCATGAACACCATTTAAGTTCAGTACCTCCCAAAAGAGTCAGAGTTCATATTGACAGCAAGAACCAGGAAACATCCATTTTTTTTTAAAATAAACTGGGCAGGTTTTGCTGTTAATTCTGAGTTGGGAAATTCTCTTAAAGTAGGCATGCCTCTGATCACTGCCAACAAAGAGAGTCTGTCTGAAAAAAAAATACAGCTACCAAGAAGCTCCAATAGATTCCAGATTTTGAGGTTCTAGAAGCCCTTTTCAAGTGTTTTCTTAGGCTTTATATGGATGTACATTACTGAATGTTGGGCATTAATACAGCAAAAATGGTAATCTTAGCAAAAACAATCTATAGGTTTAATTCTATCCCTTCAAAATCCCAACACAATTCTTCACACACCTTAAAAGGACTATTCTCAACTTCATATGGAAAAACAAAAACACTAGGATAGATAAAACAATCCTGAACAATAAAATAACTGCTGAAAGTATCACCATCCTGATTTCACGCTGCACTACAGAGTCAAAGTAACAAAAACCATATGATATTGGTATAAAAAATAAAGGTTAGTCCAGGGAAATGAATTAAAAACCCAGATATAAATCCAAACACATATGGACTACCTGAATTTATAAAGAAACCAGAAGGTCACATTAGAAAAAGAAAACATCTTCTATATATGGTGCTGACAAAACTGGTTGTCTTAAGGAAAAAGAATTAAAATAGATCCATATTCACCACCCTACACAAACTCAAATCCAAGTACATCAAAAACCTCAACATGAAACCAGAAAAATCTAATCTGAACCATACAGATCCAAAAGTAGAGAATAGTCTGGAATGCATTAACATGGGAGATCACTTTCTAAACAGAACACCAATATTGCAACCACAATATGGAATCTCCTAAAATAACTGGAAGTTGATCTACCTTAATGCCCAGTTAGACCATTCTTAGGCATAAACCCAAAAAATACTTCATCCTACCACAAGGAAACCTGTTCAACCATGTTATTTGTGGCTTTATTCATAATTGCCAGAAACCGGGACAACCTAGATGTCCCTCCACGGAAATTTGCAGAATAAAGTATTTCTCAAGTGCTGTTTTTTTTTAAAGATGACATCATACAATTTTCATCCACATAGATACAGCTAGAGAACAGCATCCTGACTGAGGTAACACATACCTAGAAAGACATATAAGGTATATTCTGACTTACAAATCAACATCAGCACTTAAGAAAATGATAACCAAGCTACAACCTATAGACTCTGAAAGGTTATAGGTAAAGATCTCTTGGGAAGGAAAAATATAATAGATTTTATGTGTGGACTGAGAATCTTGGTATTGGGAGCAGAAGGAACCAGGTGTGGAGGAGAGACAGTAATGGAAGAAAAGAATATGGAAATCAATGGCTGGAATAGGGAGGCACTTGAGGGGCCACCTACTACAGTAGGAGCTTCCCAGAATCAATGAAAGTGATCCTAATGAGGATTTTTAGTAATTAATCCTCTAAAATTATTGGATTGAATGAATAAGTAAATGTATTATCTATAGCTGAACATTTTTAAGTAAGCAGTTATTGATTTAATTAGAATAACATAATAAAATATGAATTCCACAAATGTTTGTCTACAATGATATCTTTTCATCTACTATGCAGATTTTTCACTCCTGAAGAGCCAGCCACTCTGCTGTTTTTTGTCTCTCTCAAAAAAACTCTTGTGTGAGGTGTGTTGCGTGTTGTGACTTTGTGCTATTTCTTGACTCCCAAGTGCCAGGATACTTTTCCATCCAAGCTGTAATGCTCACACCATTACAGAAAAATAATAAAAAATAATAAATAAAGGTTATTCAAGAAAAGAATGCTTGGTTTTGTTTTTATTTCATGAATACATTTTTTGATTTTTAAACTTTTTGACAATTGAAATAGCAAATATTTCTACATTTTGGTGGCAAACCAAATTTTTATAAAGCTTTAATATTTCTCATAACCAAATTAAAAGTTATTGAAATAATATTAACACTATTTTCCTTCGACAAAAAGGGAAAACAGTGTTTGGACTATAAGCCACACTTAAAACATCTAGGATACCATATACAATATGTTTAACAATTATTTTCAGATATTAAATTGCCAGAAGCACAGGTGTGTCATTTATAAGAGAGCATGAGAAGAGACTTCAACATATCCAGGACTAACAATCTTATTCCAGAACAAGAACAATGTTCAATAGAGCTTCACATCCTTGCTAAACCTAAAACACTCAATTCAAGTTCTTGCATGTAGCCCAAGGTGGTAGGATAGAGCTCAGAATAGAGGAACACATTCAGTTCTCAAAATATCTGTTTCTTTAAATCATTGTTGAAATCACCATGGACATTCACTATCTATAGCTATACTCCCTAGAGTACAAAAAAAAATGCTATCAACTGTTTCCCCCCCATCAGGAAGTTCTTAATAATTAAGTTCAACATTGAATAGAAATTTTAGAAGATCGTTGATAATGTAAACTAGTAAGTAAACCAAAAATCAATGATGTTTCAGGTGATTCTAATAAAATATCACAATTTAGAGCTGGCCTAATGTTCAAGTCAGCTGAGTTTGAGCCTGATTTCTTAAATCAACATAGTAGAAAGAGGAAATTAAATCTATAGAATTTCCTCAGACTTCCAAATGAGTTTTATGGTGTACTGGCAAGTTTTATGTCAACTTAACATAAACTAGAGTCATAAGAAAGGAGGGAGCCCCAGTTGAGAAAATGCCCGCCAAAAGATCATGTTGTAGACAAGCCTGTGGGATATTTTATTAATTAGTGATTTATGATGGAGGGCCCAAACCCTTACAGGTGGTGCCAGCACTAGGCTAGTGATCCAAGGTTCTATAAGAGAGAAGTTTGAGCAAGCACCCCTCCATTCCTATGCATCAGCTCCTGTCTTCATGTTTTTACCCTGTTGTGTTCATGGCCTAAGTTTCTTTGATGATGAAATAAACCCTTCCTTGCAATCTCGCTTTTTAGTTGTGGTATTTTGTTGAAGCAATAGAAACCCTGAATAAGTGTTGAAAGGAGGCTGCTAGTTTATTCCCAGCTGCTTAGCCCCGAAATTATCACACAGAAACTGTATTCATTAAATCATTCCATAGCCCATTAGCTCTAGTTTCTTATAGGCTAACTCTTACATAATAATTTAACCCATTTCTATTCATCTGTGTATTGCCATGAATCTGTGGCTTACCGGGTAAAATATTCCCAGAGTCTATCTCCGGCATAGGCTCCATGGCTTCTCTTCACTCTGCCTCCTTTCTCCCAGCATTTTTAGTTTCTCTGTCTAGTTCTGTTCTCTTATAGCTCTGTTATAGGCCCCAAACCGTTCCTTATTAACCAATGATATTCACAGCATACAAAGGGGAATCCCACATCAAATAAGATATCTAACATGCACAGACATACTGATACACAATCACAGATAGATAGAGAGATGAAGAGAGAGGGAGAGAGAGGGGGGAGAAAGAACAGCACTAGACAACTTAGAAAAAAGAAATGACGTATTTCATATTCTGATTGAAATTATATACAAATGTTTTGTAACTTTTTTCATTAAGTATATATTGCTTCATGGAGTAGTAACTGCCTGTTGTGCTAAAAAAAACAACATTACAAAGGGAACTTTAGGAGAAAAGTTTTTCAGAAAATATCACGGTGAGGGAGCATGGCAGCTAGCAGTAGGTATAATGGTTGGAATGAAAGCTGGAGCCTCACATCTTGACCTACAAGAAGGAAGATAAGAGAGCACATGGAAATTTCACAAGCAAAGCTTTCCTTAGTGACATACTTCCTCCAGCAATGCCACATCTCCTGCCATTAACTGGGAACAGTATCATTAGCTGGAGAGCAAAATTTCAGACAATTGTGTCTATGGGGAATATTTTCATTTAAAACATCACAACTTTAATCATTAAAAGTGACAATTTATTTTGCTTAAAGGAAACACTATTTCCAAAGATACTTTTCATAATATTAAAAGATTATAATACAAATGTATGTATGTATAATAACTAAGTCTCTAAGTAATAACAAGGAAAAATCCAGGGTTGAAATGAGAAACAGAATAACTTACAATTAGAGATGCCAATATTCTACTCTTAATAATTTATGCAAAATTACTAAAAACGCAATTCAAAGGCATTGTAGTTCTAATATACTATTAAAGAACTTAACATAAGTGAAATGTATAGAATAGTCAACCATTAAAGAAAGACAGAATATACATTTTAAAGGAACATGGTAGTTACATTAACCCAAACAACATGTTGGCAACAAAAAAGGAAGAGGTGGGGGTGGAGGGAGAACAGTTAATCACTGAGGAATGAAAATAAAGAAGTTAATAACATTAAAAAAGAAGCAAATGATCATTAACTAACAAAATAGTTATAAAAAAAATCCCTAGGCAGAGTATTGCTTTGACATAGAAATAATACTCAAAAATGGATAGAAAAAATTGAACTATAAAGTAAATGTGATAACTGAAATAATGCCAAAACACCATCAATTTTAAATGACATTAATAACTCTTGATCAAAAATATCATGTATTTAAATTTCTGTAGGGAGGATTTTTTGAAAACATGTAAATTGGTTAATTCCTCTTTGTATCTTCCATCCTTTCCATAAATCCTAATTACTTACACTTATACATAGGTAAATTAAAAGCATTTCTCACCTGCAACATTAATGAAGATCCCTAACAGATCATTAGTAGTTTTGATATAATGCTGCACTTTTCTGCATGCATCATATAGGATTCATGGGAGAAAAGCAAGTATAGTTAGAACAATTCAAATGTGTTGTTTGTTTCTTCAGAAACAAAAGATGCCTAAAGCAAGTACACTAGTGCAATAAGATTTAATGAGCGCAATTAAAGTTTGATTAAATAAATGCAAATGATATATGTGTAAGGTATGCTTAAAAAGTCCATTTAAATGGATGTGTCTGCCTACTACAGGTATTCTAAAATAGAAACTAGTGAAATTAGTTATTGTTTCCAATTCTATTGTGGAACCTTATTTTTGACAAAGTCGTTCTAACTTTTTGGAAAAGCTTCCCACTTCGACAGCAGCTACAAATTCTGAGCAAAATTAAATACCAGAAACAAATCCTTGAATCTATAGACAATTTGAATAAAATGATGAACCCTGATGATGGCAATAAGTGCACAGTGAAGAGTATGTAGTTTCATTTGATTAAAACTTCATAGGTCCAAATTTGCCAAATTTGTAGAAAACAGAGTGGCTAGAAAACATTAAAAAATGAGAATGAAAGGGAGGGAGGAGTAAAGAGAGGAGGAAGAAGGCACAGAACGCTATCTAAAGACAGCACTAATGACAGGATCTTGGCAGACTCAGTACAGAGGGCATTGCCTGGGCATCATCACGAAACATCTTGTCTGCTTACTGTTCTGGTTGTGCATAGTTTCAGTAGGTAGAATCATCTCAAAGACTGCACTGTAACCATTGGATGAGGCTGTGAAGAGCGACCTCAACTTTGCTTGCTTCTTAGATCACAGAGTCTCAGAGCTTGGTAGTTGATCCTGATATCCACTTGATGTTAAGCTAATCACAAGTCCTCGAAAGCGGAGCCTTTCATAGCAGTGGACAGAGACAGATGTAACTACAGAAGTATAAAAGGCAGGAAAGATAAGATGTTGGTTTTGAAGACCCAGAAAAAAAGGAATGTAGGCAGCCTCTAGAAATGAGCAGAGAAGAAAATGAAGTTACCTTCAGAATCACGGGGAAAAAATAGTTCTGCCATTTTGATTTTTCCCATAAGGAGCTTGGACTTCTGGTCTGCACACTTACAAGACAATAGAAATATGTTGTTTTCTTTTAATTTTTTATGATTACTTTTCTAAATTATTTATTTAGTTTTAGCTGTGTGAATGTATGTATATGTATTGATATTTGTATGTAAGCACAAGCAAACTTGTACCTTAGATCAGTTTGTTCTCTCCTACCAGTGTGAGTTCCAGGTATCAAACAAAAGTCATAAGGCTTTGGTAGCAAATGTCTGCTGAGACATTTTGTGGTTTCAAATTTAATAATTTAATCCACTAATTTTGTGGTGCTGTGCTGCAGCAATAAAAGATAATGGAAACAGATAGTGTTATCTATTTTTGACAAAAGAGAAGATCTTTGCATATACACAACAACAGCCATGTAACTCCTTTTACTAGGCATGTATTGGGCAGGCTACGAACAGAATAATAGTGAATCACTGAAGAGGACATTCAACTCTTGCCTATTGGTGGGTGAAGAGTCTGAGGCTTGGTTCTAGCAAATGGGATTGCCTGTAATAATACTCACTTTTATCAGGAAAATATAATTAAATTCTTCTGTATTTACAACATTCATAAATGTAATACAAATTTAATATGTATGTGACAAAAGAGAACTTGACCTACAGTAATAGAGAATTTCATAAACATGGGTTGATCACAAGGTGGCCAAGATCAGTCAAATAAGCATTATAGACTCTATTTTATGTTAACTGAATAAAATGTAAACAGTGTCATAATTATTGATGATTAATAGAATATCAACAGGAAACAATAAAAATGATCAAAGTGGGTCATCTGACAAATTTTATATAAGTATGAAGGATATAGGCTCCAAAAGAGATTGAACCTTGCTAACAAGTGTAAAAAGATCAGTGAGTTCCAACATAGACCAATAAAAATTGTAAAATACGTGTAAAGGAAAAAGAAAATACAAGAATATAAGTTGATAACAAAAGATTAATTTGCAGTGTAACTGGACTGAAATGGGAACCCAGAGGATGGCTGAGGAGAAGTTTGGGATTGAAGTTCTTGCTGGGTTAGCATGTGAAAGGGGATTCAGATCTCCAGGACCCATTTAAGTCAAATGAATATGTCCACCTACATGGAATTATAGAACCGGGAAGGTGAAGACGAGGAATTGATGGGGCTAACTAGCAAGCTAGATTGCACATACTAGGGAGATCTGTCTTCAAATGAGGGACTCTGCTATGAAGAGTAGAGTACAGAATGATATAGGAAACTTCCACTGTCAAACCTAGGCCTACACATGCACACACACACACACACACACACACACACACATAAACTGCACATCTGCATGCCTTCACACACATGTACCCCAAAACCTCCTCACATGTATACCACACACACACAAATACTTAAAAGGGGAAAAAGAGAGAAAAGATTTTTGCTAAAAACAGATCTCCACTTTTCCAACCAAGAAAAAGAAAAACTATATAAGTTAACAAAATCTAAGCACATAACATAAGAAAATATTAGTAAGAAGGTCTAGAAAAATAATTGTTAAAATTATTTAAACAAAATTTAAATGTAAAATCTTTTTTGAAGTTGACAAGCTGATTTTGATATCTATTTGAAAATGTAACACACCAGTGACAGCCAAGTTTCCTAAATGAAAACAATATTTGAGATGATTCTATAACACCTATAAATTTGTATTATAAACCCATAGTTATTAGTTATATTGACATGAACATAAAGAAGTAGACTCATGAATATTTTTTAAAAAGCATCTGTAGCAAAGGAATATTTTATGACAAGTGCATTAATATTCCATAATATCATAAAATATAGTATTTATCAGATGGTGTAAACATAAAATCTTAAAAATAAGTAGAGAACCATTCATATAGGGGCTCTGAATACTTATGACCCATGTCCTGCCAAAGGAAACAGAGACAACATTGCAAATTCTGAGTACAGTGAAAGCATCATTCAATAATCAATGTTAAATAATGATTTTTTCATCCAAAACCAAAACAAACAAGCAAAACAAACAAAATGAACAATGAAAGTAAAACAAATGAACAAACAAAACAAGAGAATATGTTGCCAAATGAAAGATACTGCAAAAAAAATCAAAGATTGTACAGGCAAGCTATCAGAAGAAAGTCTGAGTTTTCAGAAAGAAAAATGAATACTAGTAATAAATATTCAAGGTTAGATATGAAAATAGAAATCTTAAAGCTTTTGTTGGCTAAAATATAATAACAGCATCATAACATCATGTATTGTGCACATATGCAACTCTTAAGATCACCATAGCAGCATCAGACAAGGAAGGAAGAGAACTTTCTAGTTGCAAAGATTTTCAAATTCACGGGCACAAGTTCAATAATACTATCATGAAGACTTAGTGTACACAGTGAAGGTCGAAATATTTATATTGGCATCTTTAATCTGGGATATAGCTCAGTGTCTGAGTTCTTGATTACAAAGCTTTAGTCCATAGGTTTGATATATAGCAACACACATGCATATATTCAGACACACACTCAGAACTATAAAACAAACACCACACATTTCTATGAAGTTCTCATGTGTGTAACTAACCCAAAAGATGCAGTCAAGTGTAAAATATAATATAAATAGAAAAAGGCAGAATTTTAAAATTTATTTTATTTTGTAATTTTTATGTTGTTACGTATGTTCCTGATTCATGTTTAATTATGCTTGTTAATTTTTAGAATAACTTAACTGATAGGAATCAGACTACACTGTAATCCAGTTTTAATTAAAAATTCATATTTCATAGATATTTTTATTCAGTTTAAGCCTAGTTTGCCTTCATGGTTTTTACTCATATATATCACATCCAAAATTCAGAATTATTTGTTCTCAAAGAAAGAGAAGAAAATTTAAATAATTGTATTAACTCCATAAAGCTTACAGAGCTTTTCACAAATTAATAAAAATCATACATTATCATCATGCATGTTATATAATAATGATAAGAGAGACTAAAAATAAATCAGTACCTGAGAAATAATACATGGAGAACACTGGCCCAATCTTTGACTGCTATTCATGATAAAGGGCAAATTTTATAAGTTTCAATCACCTTGACCTGTGAAGAAGAAAGTATCTAAAGGAGGCTGGCCATTCAGTTGGAAATAAATAACCGGGCAAAGGCAAGTCCAAACCAGAGAGCTGCGATGGCTAGGCCCCGCCTTGTCAGACTGTTGTTCAAATGAGAAATGCCTCCTAGGCTCGGGTGCATGAACGCTTGCAGCCCAGTTGCTGCCATAATTTGAGAAGGCTATGAAACTTAGAACTTGGAGCCGTGATTTAGCAAGTATGTCTAGAAGACACCGTTGGAAGTTTACAGCCTCAATACACTTTCGGGTCACTCTCTTTGATTCTCTTGGTCGATGAAAGATGTGATCAGCCGGCTTCCTGTGGCTACTGCCACACCTTAGCCGCTGTCGAGTCTAACCCCCTGAACAGGAAGCCTAAATAAACTCTTCCAAAGCTTGTTCTTGGCCATAGCACTTTCTCACAAGAGGGAAAAATGCAAAGGAGTGACAGAGTAGTAAGAGGTTGACAGAGTTTTCATCCTGAACTGCAGTGCGATTTTAAGTACTGGGTGGAAAGAAAACAATTTTGAGGAAGCACTGCCTGCAATTTCTGCTTAGTTTAACGTATTACTAACAGGGAATAATAATCTAAGAAGTAATATTTATGACTAGAGGTCTTCGATAGCAATTTATGATTTCATACAGTCTGCACTTTAGTGAATCTGATTTGAAATTCAGCAAGCCTTCCATGGGTCGCATTTGGTTTTTCTGACAGTTGTCACCATGAGACTTTAATTACTTCCAAATGCAAATTCTATTCTTTCTGTGCTGAAGAGAAATCTTATTCTAGTATTTCTGAGTCCTGGTGAGAATTACATCGTGATCTCAGCCAGATATTATATAATTAAAGATTTCTCAAATAATAATTTTCAAAACTGCAAACAAAATACAAGTATGCATGTGAGAATGCTTTGCCCCCCACCCCAAGTTAAATAAAAAGGGGAATGTTCTTAACTATGCATCTTCTGTCATATGAAGAAGGAAGGAAAAAAAATCATCACATTTTCATCACAATACAGTTTAAGTCAGCTTTAAGGAACAGGCAGTCACCCTGTGTGGATAAGGTAATTTCAGAAGGGGCATCAGAGAATACCACCACAGTGTACAGGACTCTGTTGTTGCAGTCAACCTAGCGAAGGGCAGAGTAAAGATTAAGTATTCTCCTTTAATTCTTTTCAGGTGTCCTTCTGTTGACTCCATTCATCAAATGATAATGGATATGAAGCTTTATCGGCAGAATTCCCACTTTCAGTCACACATGTCTGCAAGAATGAAGTGACAGGTCCAGAGTGTAAAAGGCTAACTCACAATCGCTATTAGAAAAATTCATCACGTAGAAAACTCTCTCTGTGTGTCTCCGTTACCCTGCCTCTCTCTGGCTTTCAACTTCTTTTCCTCTTTCTTCCTCCCCAACTCTATCCTTAAACAGTTAATAATTTTTAAAGCAAATATTGTGTCTATATATTATGCTTCTGTACATGAAGTTTTATAACTTTTGAAAGTGAACCTCACTAATAATAAAAGGAATCTAGGAAAATAAGAATTTCAATATTTGACTATATGTTGTATTCTGGATTTATTTTATGCTTTCATAAATTGTCTAAAAATTATCAACTAGAACAGTTTACCATAAGGAACTATATAAGTTACAACCATAAATAAAATTTAAAATTTAAATTAAATTCTCACTGCTGTGCTACAAATTCACTCACATAGGTAAATATATTTAATATTATATAGAATATAGTATAATATACATGTATGAGAAATTTTATTTGACTTTGTAAATTTGTTTTCTGTTTAAATTTCTTCTCATGTTTTTTAGTAACCATTGATTTTATTTTTTAATTTTTTATTGCTTCCTAAGACGATGCCACATGACTTTCATTCGTTGACAGTTTTATCTATGTTACATCTAATTTGGGTATATAGTCCATTCATGTCTGCCATGGGCTCTCTAAGCTTCATTAAGCATCACAGGCTGCTAGCAAACTGCTGCTTCTTTGCATGAAATGATACTCTTGTCACCTGATACAATTCAAGCAACTTCTAAAATGGTTCAATTTGTACTGCGAAAATTATTTGTGAAAATCCAAGCAGCATCATTGTTTGTCAGAGATCTCATTCTTTCCTTTGGAGAGACCAGAAGAATATATGATCGAAATCGTAGGTGACGCTACATAGATAGACACTATGCCAGAGAAGGCAGCTGCTATTTACCTGGCTGTGCTTCAGGAAACCAGTTTTCAGGTACAGGTATACAACACAGCTGAATATGAAATGTACACTGACTGACATCCCTTTAGATACAGAATAACAGATGTGTTCAAGAAAAGGAAGAGGACGGAAGATGTTACACTTCAATGTCAGGGAGCAGATTTCAGGTATTCACAGTTGAGAAGAAGCACTTCTAAAGAGAATCATCAATCTGTAAATAAAATGCTCATCTTTCAACAGGACAAGCATGACTTTAAATGGTCTTGAGAAATGGATCTGATACATAATAACAAATACAAATTTATACAAGAAATTATTTATACTTCAATTGTTCAAGACATCATTTCTCATCTTCAAACAGTATTCTAAATGTAGATTTACTGCAAAGACAAAAATAAATGATCATTTTAATGAGCACTAAAAACCAAATACATGGGAATTGAGAGATGTCTCATTGATTAAGAACATTTCTATGTGGTGGGGGGGGCAGCTTTAATCTCAGCAGAATCTCTGTGAGTTCCAGGTTAGCTTGATCTACAGAGTTAGTTCCAGGACAGCTAGGACTGTTAAGTAGAGAAAACCTGTTTTGGAAAAAAAAAAAAAAACCTTCTTGCTAATGCATGGGGCAAGAATTCAATCAAAAACACCCACATGATGGCATGGCTAACAACTATCTCTACCTCCAGGTCTATGGATTACAGGGCTCTCTTCAGGGCTCTGGCAGCATCAGGGATGCTCACCCTACGAATGTACAAATGCACGTGAAAAACTCATAAAGATAAAAGAAAAATAAAATTAAAAAAAATCATACAATCCTCTGTGAGTAATTATTTTACAGGAAAGAGAAGTTAGGGGCTCTTATATTCATAGGTAACTTGAGATGAAAATGAGAAATCCTATTGTCATTTTATTTTCAGAGAACACATATTTAGGGGGATGTGAAATATGCACTCTTTGTCCTATTGCTCAAAATAGTTCTGCCTTTATTAGAAAGAGTCAGTGACTACTTGATTTCTAATTATAATCAATTCTATACAGCTGAATATGAAAAAGGTCATACTAATTAAATAAAAGAAACCTATGGGATTGTAAAACCTGTTGGATTAGTACAAATCAAGACTATTTTTCCATTTACTACAGCAAGTTTTACAAAGAGAATGGCTTGGAATATTTAGAAATTATCCAATATAATTTTTCTTCTTCAAGTTATTGACCTTTCATAAAATAGGCATTCTTTATAATTGCTAGTGTATGTATATGTGTGTGTGTGTGCATGCGTGCGTGAGCATTTATATTTGTGGATAAAAACATCTATTAAACAGAAATCTGCTCCTTGTAAGAGACAGCAGTCATTTCAATATATGATTAAAACTCAAACTTTAGGCATATTAAGAATCTGTAAAATGGTACTTTACAATTATAATTTCCAGAATCTCATATAAGCGGTACCTCAATTAGGCATTTGAAAGCACAGATATTATAGTGCCAAATTTCAGTAAGATTATTAATACCTGATAGGCAGAGTTGCCAGACAGAAAATTCAGGAGAGGAGGAATGAGAGAAAGAAGAAAGAGAGGAAGATGCTGGGAGCCAGCCACAGAGCTCCGGAGAAAGGCATAGAGGGAAAAGTAAGGAAAGGCATATAGAATTAAAGATAAAATCCCAGAGGCAAAGGGAAGAAGGGATAATTTTTAAAAATTATGTGAAGAGCTGTGCTTCACAATTTTTTAAATTGATTTCATTGAGCTATACATTTTTCTCTGTTCTCCTCCCTGCAGATCCCCTCCCAGAGGGATAATTTAAGTTAAGAAAAACTGACTACCTGGGATCCCCTCTAGAGCCAAGTCTCTTGCCAACCCTAAAATGGCTCCCTTAATGTAGATATCTTCTTCCCTGCTCCTATATCCGCCCTTCCTCCATTTCCAGTATTCCACTCTCCCAAGCTCTCGCCAGTCTTTCCCTTCTCCCTTCCCTCTCCCCCTTTCCCCTTCTCCCAATATCACCCTCACCCCTACCCCCATCTCCATGCTCCCAACTGTTGCCCCGCAATCTTATTTACTTCCAGTTTCCAAGAGGGTCTTTATGTGTTTTTCTTTGGGTTCACCTTGTTATTTGGCTTCTCGAGGCTTGTGAACTATAGGCTTAATGTCCTTGGTTTATGGCTAGTCCACAAATGAGTGAGTACATACCATACTCATCTTTTTGGGTCTGGGTTATCTCACTCAGGATAGTGTTTTCTATTTCCAATCCATTTGCATGCAAAATTCAAGATGTCCATGGGGATGTCCCCAGCTAGGTCCCTGGGCAGCAGAGGAGAGGGTGCCTGAACTGTCCTTGCCCCACTATCACGCTGAT
>LOEQ01001715.1:172514-183016 GCA_001685075.1 Bramus lutescens | reverse complement strand
CCCTTTAAATCCCAACTGGTGTGGGATTGTTTATGACTTACGCCTTCAGATGCATATCTATATGAGAATGATTCCCCTTCCCTCATTAACCAATAGCTACCTACTCCTCTGATTGGTTAGGGATTTGGGGATGCTTGAAGTTTGACTAATTTGGTCTTGTGCAAGTCATGTCCAAACGATCACAGGTACCTGAGTTCATGTGTGCGACAACTGTGTTATATCAAGACGACAGCATTTCCACAGCACGTTCCATCATCCTGCAGCTCCTGTATTCTTCAACCCTACTATTTCATGATGCTCCCTGAGCCTTAGATGAAGGAAGAATGATATAGATGTCACAGTCACTGATTCCAAAGTTTTAATCAGTTATGAAACATTATGTTAACCCAATGAAAAACTAAATTTATTTGGCTAATGTTGAGAGCAGCCCCCATCTATGTATATTAACATAGTTTTTAGGAGACTGTTTGACAACATGAACTTTTAGTGAAACAGCAGAGGGTACTTCTTTTCAATACCCTATGACCTCCCCAGTCATGGGCTATTGACCAAGTTTACAGTAAAAAGCCTGAAATCCCTTTTGTGGCTCAGACCTCATAAACAATGATAAATCAGTTGATTAACTCTATAACTCTTACAGCATTATCACAAACACATCATGACTGCCGGTCAGTATTGTAGTATGTATGGTCGGGTGTCATGTAAGACCACTGTTGTATTTTGTTCCTCCAGAAACCTGCATAGCACCCCATGGCACTATGTAAAATAGTTATCTGAGAGAACATTAGTTGTTTCTGTGTTGTAGATATAGAGTAATTAATTTTATCAGGAGTAAGGTCAAAATGTCTAGTTATTATTGGCCTCCAAAAGCAATGGCAATAGCCAGTGCTGGTTTGGGTTTCTTTGGGTCCTCTCCATGAAAAAGTTGTAGGCATTTATCCCTTATTTTTATGCTCCCTGTATTTCCTCTCTCTAGTTTCATAATGCCTGTACTGCTGAGAGACTATGTTTAAAATACAAGTATTTTTGGTTCATTCTATAGGAAACTTATAAGAGATAAGTCATTATTCTGAGCATATGGATACTGCAACACTAATTTTGATAAAAATCATCACAGCAAAGAGCATTGTAGAGGTGGAGATAAGGTATATTCCTCCATGTGACAGGTCTGCTTTATGTCTAATATTCCTCCATGTGACAGGTTTGTTTTATGTCTCTTCTTCTTTAAATGATTCACCAACCATCTGGATAACTTTTGTTTGTATACCAACTCCTTTTATCCTGCTGGTTTTCAATCCAAACTTACTTCATCTTGTCTTTATAGAATTATCCGCACTACCCACTATCTCTACTCTCACAAAAAAAATAGAATATTGAAAGATTAGTCCCATGGCAGTTGAACTGATTCTACCAATCTATTCCTTAGAGGAAAATTATGACAATAAGTAATAGCTTTATTTTTCTTGCTGCTGCCTCAAAATAGCTCTCCAAAAGAAGAGGGTGAGTCATCCATTCAATACACACTTAATATGACAAGATCAGGACTAAATTGCTTTTGTGAGTAGTCCTGATTACAACATATTGTGCTAAACTGTTATGTCTAACCATGTAATCAAATACACTATAAACTGTCTTTTTCTCTGAAGCATACTAAAGCCATGCAAGGAAAATGGGTAAGAACTATGCAAGCACAAATGCAAGCATTTCACATGGCATGCACACATGGTGAAAGACATGGTGTTTCTCCCAGAGTCTGATCAAATAGACCCTTAAACACAGAGTTGAATACATGGTGCTACAGCTTAGATGTGGCCAGCCTTGCAGAACACCACACAGGCATAGCAGCCATTAAAAAAAAAAGAACTAGAAATTTATTGCCTGCATGAGCAGCTAGATAAAAAAAATACAATTTTCTAACAATGGATCTAATGCATTAGTTCCACAACTATCTACACAATGCTCTAGTTTGCCTGGTTCTAGCATTATTTGTCTGGGGCTTTTGTGAGTGAGAAAATGAGGCACTTCTTTACTCACTTAGAGAAAAAGCCAACTTCAATATTTTCCTGTAAGCATATGATTCAGAATCTTTTTTGTCTCTTGATCATATGAGTTAATTTAGTTTAAATAAATGTTAAGAATAAGCACATGTTCTCCAATAGCATATTAAAAATCAAGATCCCACTCTAGATTGACTAACTTAAGCTCAAGTTTATCATGAGAAGTGAAAGACTGAGAACAGCAAACAGTATATTGAAAGAAACAAAAACTTGAGGAATTTATAATGGTCCCACTCAGGCCTTGGTAGTACTGAATGTGATTAATAAAATGTGAGTTATTGATAAAAGAATAGGACCACACCGCAGACCCATAAATAGAACCACTTTGATACATTCAAATTATGTTTGGCAGCAGGATATAAGAAACTCCTGAAACTAGGCACAGTTTTCAAAACATAGCATTGAAATATAGTTTTCCATAAACAGAAGAATGATAAGGAAACTTTGTTCCAAAAATGAAATTCTGTTCTGCTCTAAAGAAAAATGAAAATAAAAATTTTTAGAAAACAGAAGGTTTAGAATACATAATTTTAATGAAGGTCACAAAATCACAGAAAGTAAAACATATTCATGTTCTAACTCTAAATGAATGTATGTGCATTCTCATGCATTGTGTTTGTAATTGTGTGAATGTGTGTGTGTGTTTCTAAAGAGATGTGCATTTGAGTATCCTATAACTGCAGAAAGGGAAACTATTAGGTGATGAAGGAAGTTGAATACACAAAAAGGACACATGAGTCATGGGAAAGGAGATGGAATAATATTTTCATAGTACTAACTTGTCATGGGATTTCAGTGGTAGATAAGTGCAAAAAGACATACTTGATATGAATTTTTAAAACCCAATGTGACTCTCTAGCAGCTTTAGAATGGCTATTTTAATAATATGGAATCTACTGCCATGTGTAGAAAGTGATTAATTTCGGTGTGTGAATTTTTTCAATTGCAAGTATCTTACAATAAATTTCAAATAAAATGACAGTGCTAAATTAAACTTCATTACAAAAATTGTTGATAAACACACAGGTGTTGTACTTTTCATAATATTTAGTTCAAAATGGTGCAAAGATCTAAATCAAACATCTAACTATGGAGTTTCTAAGAGAGAAGAAAATTTAATTCATTTGTGGAATGATGGTGATATTTTAGAAACATATCAAACCCCAATTCAATACAGAAAGAGATTCTTGACTGTATTAAAACTAAATGGTTTTCGTGGAAAGGACTCCAAAATAAAGTACAAATTGGAGAAAAAGGGGTTTTTAAAATATAATTCTGATAAACTTTAAAACTGTAACTGCATCAGAACCCTGAAGGATGAGAACTGGTAGGAGTCCTGAAAGAATAACATCTTGGGGAAACAGCTTGTAAATTTCTTTCAAATAGTCATGACCTTAGCCAATGATCCGGCAACCATGTTACTTAATGTTTACATAAGGGATTGTGAGTGTACTTTCTATAAAATTCTGCTTGCAAGTGCTCAATATAGTCTTAAGTGGCACTCATTAGAAGCTATGAATAAAAAAGGACAAAGAATATATAATGGTACCCTCAGATAATGGAAAGTGTTGAATATATTAAGAACTAAAAGAAAAACATGAGCTATCAATCCATGAAAGGAGAGTGAAAGAATAAAATGTGTCTTACAAAATTGAAGAAGGCAATCTATAAAGAAAACACTTTGTATGATCCCAGTTACACTCCGTTCTGGCAAAACTATTTATTATATTTCCAAATTATTCACAGTGATTGTGTTCTAAGATGATCATTAGATGTCTGTCACCCTCTTTAGCACAGAACACTGTCTATACTATAGACTTTTTCATTTCTTGCATTCTACCCAGCAGTACTGTATCAGATCAGGATAGTATCAGAGCTCAGTTGCTCTCCTACCAAAGTATAGCCCATACCTCCATTCTATCACTTCCAGTGTGGTTTCACTTCCTCCCTTGTACCACTTTTTTTTTAATTCCTGTGGAAATATTACTAAGGGAAATTATTGTTTCGTGAATATTAGCAGAGGAACACTTTGGGACTTTCAAGTTACATTTCTGACTGGTGATGATTCTGCATAATTGAAGCTGGGGAAAGTAAAGCCATGGAATGGGGGATTATAGAATACAGGAAATAAACTCAGTGGTTTCAGGGGAGTCCCTTTGAAGAGTGAATAGGTGGAGCAATGAAGATTTCAGCTCAGTGAAATTATTCCAGATCACACTGTTACAGCGAGTACCTGACACCCATATCTCCAAACTCACAGAGCTATGTCACAGAGTGAGTCCTAACAAAAACTATGTCCTTCATTAGTAATGATGCGTCAATCTTATTAGCTTGCCAACTGTGACAAATATACCACACCAATGTAAAATATTGATAAACAGGAAAGACTGTGTTTTTTGAAATATAAAAGAGAAATGTCAAAGAATCCATGGTCGCATATAGAAGAGTATTAGAAAGCAAATACATAGCCCAGGATTTTTCATTTAGAATATGTTCAGCATCATGATAAAAAAGACAACTACAAAAGGATATACAAGGCTATGCTGGAAGTACAAGGTGAGTTTGTCGCCTCTGTCTACATCTTCTAACAGTCAAAGAAATAAATATGCCATGGATTATCCAGATCACCACTTTGAAAATCAATGGGCTCCCAAATCTTCTGTCCTCTTCTGAGTATCCCTGGGGTCTACACCAAGAGTAACATTTGTTTTCTTGAATAAAGAGAGAGTCTTTGTTTGTGATACCAGATCAAAGCCAGTACACAGATGCTGGATTCCCATGGGAAGGAAGAGAATAGGGCTGTAGCTTATACTATGTTGCCTCTATAGCTTCTGATGTGTTGACTGCCCACACAAGCCTACGGAAATACCTGTTAATTGAGAGCAGTGTGAAGAACTGTTTGCATTATTTCTAATTTCTCATTCTAAAAGTAAAAGTAAAGAGTTACATCTTCATACATATCTCTCTTGTTACCTTGTTACCCTCAATAAATATAACCCCTATTTCCTACTTCTGGTCATATAGATCTTAGATTATCTATATGTTACAGTAATTAAAAGGTTTCCAAGACTGCAATTAAAAGAATATTTTTTAAAGCTGAATTTAAAAATGCTACTCTGTGTATGTGCATGTAATCATGTGTGCACTTATGCATTCACTCCAATGCATATGCTTTGTTGAAAGCAGCTATGCTATAGCTAGCTGAATACTGATTGCAATCATCAGGGAAAGCAGGATAAAAGCCATTTCATAAATACGCAAGATGAAATCAGTTAGTAGCAAGAAGAAACATAAATAAGATGCTGTGGGATTTTTTGAGAAAAAAAAATGTGGCTAGGGGCAAATGGGCTTTGTGCTCTTAAAAGTACAGAGCAATGAACTTTAGGGGCACAAGTTATTCTAAGAATGGGAACAGCCAGGAGGTAAAGTTCCCGTGGCACTGTGAGAGTAAAAGATTAGTCTTAAATCCGACAGCTCGTTATTGTTTATGTCCAGGGTCATCTGCACTGTAGTTTGGTCCTCTTCCTACTAAATTTTGTTGCATTTTTCTCAGATTCTCACCTCCCAAAGAATATTTGAAATAGTCTTAGTTCAGGTTACCACTGCAGTTCGCTGGAGTTCACTACCCTAACACTTCAAACTAAAGATTAAATAAGATAAAGAAAATACAGGGAAAAATGAATTCTTATCTTCAAAGGAAAAGTACCAAAGGCCACCCCTTTCCCAAGGCTACAGAAACCATTGAAAAAAGCTCTTGAAAAACGTTGTGTTTTAGTGCTGATATTGCTAGTTATTTTTACTAGAGCTGTGTGCAATAGCGTAGTGTTTCAACTTGTGCTTTGACTCTATATAGACTGTTGTGATAGTCTGTTTATTTTTAAATTATTAGAGCTTTAGAGCACTTTGGTGGTAAATGGGGAAACAATTTGTGGTATATGTTCTTTTCCTCTCTTTACAAAAGTAAATTGAATCTCTAACCTGCTATTTGAACTTGCCAGTGAAAAGGTGTACCTTTCATTTTTTTATGTCAGCATCATATTATCATCCTATGATTTTTCATTTTCCATGTATGTGAAATAGAAGTGTTCAATGACCCAGTTTATGAGATTGTTGCAACTTGTAAGCTTGGGATAATAACCATCTTTATTAAAGATAAAATAATGCATTTAAATGACCTTGACTAGCTCACACTGTATGGGAAATGTAAAATGAATGCAATTTATTATTGTTGTTGCTAGTTGACCATAATCTTTTCACTTCCACTAATGAATTTCTAGGGTTACCTGCTCTTTTTCACATCTTTGACAAAGGTTTTGTATTGAATGTCTCTGTCTTAGTTAATTTCTATTGCCATAATAAAGCAAAGGTAACTTTGGGGAGAAAAGGGTTAACTTCACCTCACAACCATAAGGTTACACTCCATCACATAGGAATGTCAGGTCGGAACTCATGGCAGTAACCTGGAAGCAAGAACTGAAGCAGGAGCCATGAAAGAATGCTGCTTACCTGTTGGCTCCCCATGGCTGAATGCCCTACAGACTTGCCTACAGGCATTTTGATGGCAATATTTATCAATTGAGATTGGTCCTTCTAGAGAACTCCAGTTTGTACCAAATTGACAAAAAAAAACCTCCGGTCCCTAACTTCTTGTTTGTTTTCCATAGCATGGCTTGCAGAATGTTAGAGGCAGAGGAGAATGGGTGCTTTTGGCCTATGTACTAGTATATGTCTCATCTACTCTGTGTGAAGACAGTTATCTTATGCCAATACCCAAGTCGGAGAATCCTCCTGTAGCTCTAGCACTCTCTGAATTCTTAATTCATGTATCTCCTTCCTTGGCCAATGGTCAAGACTGCTGCCATTGTTAGTAGCGTCTTCAGAGTCCTAGTACTGTCTTTCTTTCAAAGGCTTTAAACAAGTTGTGTGTGTGTGTGTGTGTGTGTGTGTGTGTGTGCGTGTGCGTGTGCATGTACGTGTGTGTGTGTTGTTTGTGTGGGTAATTGTAAAAGACAGGTGGTTTTGAGCTGCCTGGTGTGGGTGGGTTCTAGAAACTGAACTTGAGTCTCTTGTGAGAACAAGAAGCATTCCGAACTGCTAAACAATTTCTCTAGCTCTTTATCTCCCAACCAATACTGGAGAAACACGCTGAAACTGGAAAGCTAATACAATTTCCTCTAAAAGGACTATTTCTATTATCATCACTTCGGTGACCCCAGATACCATTGTTAGGAACAGAAAAATATGAATTAACAATATTAATAGCTCTGTATTAGATAAAGATGACCTGAACAAAAGCACTTCTTTTTTATTTATTTTCACACGTGAAAGCACTGTAACATTTAGCTTTAAAATTAGGGCAGCACTGCTGTACTAGGAGATAACCCAGTCAGCATTCACCTCTCACCATAGCTTTATCTCATTCTGTAGAAGAGCCAATTTTGTGTTCAAATAAGAGCAAAATACTCAGTTGATTTATTAAATTTATTTCTTTATTTACTCGGTGATCTAATTAGTTAATTAATATAATTATAGACTTCTTTTCAAAGAACTCGCCCAATATGAATTGGGATGGTTTGTTTGTTTTAATGGCATTGTTTATCTGGCATATTCTTTCGATGGATTTAGCAAAGTTTCCTTGAAATTTTTCTTATGCTGTAAAAACAACTGCATCACTCACCCACATTTCATGTCTAGAAGATGAGAAAATCCTATGTCTTTGCAAATGATCATGATTCCAGGTCTACCTCTATTCATTTGCCAAGAATCTCATAGAAAACTAATGACTCAGAGATTACACCATTTTTATTAATACTATAGGGATTTTAATCTCTTAATAAACTATTTTACATTTCATTATGGTGTAAATATTTTAACTTCAAACTATTAATATCTTCAATATATGACAAATATTTCAAATTTATCTCATAATTTTCCTACTTTGAAGTCACTGTTTTTTAATTATTATTCAATAAATAAGTACTGAATTCCTTTTAAAATGTAGTCATCTGTATACATACATCTGTCTGGAGTTAGTGATGTTTAAGAATTTTAATTGCGCTATTGTTTCTACTAACCTAAAAAATCAGTGTGCTCAGAGTTGGAATGCCATGGAATCAAGAGGTATTCTTTAACCCCAAACCACCTGTCTCATAGCCTAATAAGAATAAATTCTGTATTTTATTATGCAAACCAGGCTTAATTAAATAATGTTTTCTATCCTGTAGATCCCATAGTTTGTTGCTTAAAATACATAAGTGGAAAATTTAACCATAGTCTGTACTTGTTGCTTTGATTGATATGTCTGCTTCATTCCATTTGGCAAGTTTAAGTATTTTATTATTCTGTACATGCTTCTTTTATGTGGATGTAATTGTGATTGGCACATAAATGACAGTATCAAAATTATTCTTGTTTTGGATTACTGTTAGTTTAAAACAGCTGTCAAAATCTCCTCCCTCTAAAAATTAAATGTTATATGAAGCAACCCCACGATACAATTTCTGGTCAAGCCTGTTTGCCATCACCTTTTGTTTATGGGTCTTGGAAGTATATTTCCTTATTCTTTAATTTACCTGACACTCCTCAAATCTTTCTCGTACATATTCCTGCAGGACACCATTGTCTGACTTTCTATATAAAAGAAGGGGGTTGATTCTGTGAGAACACAAATAAGCAAATATGTGGAACGCCTTTTAAATTTTTATTTATCATTTTCACTTCCATCTCTAATCTTTAAAACCTTCCTTGTTTAAAATGAAAAAGGTCATTTTTATTTTAAATGAGGTTTTCTCTATGTTCCAATGTTCAGAAAATTCACACCTAAGATTCTTTTCAGGTCACAGACTTTAATGCTCAGTTCCTGGGATAAAACATTGATCAAAATGAGAAAGATCTAGCCCTTACCCTCAAGACATTGAAATCTTAAAGAAACATAACAAGCCACATGATCCCACAAGTGTATCCAAAATCATAACTATAATAAGTTAATAAAAGGCATTTTATAAGAGCATTACAAAGTGACCTGAACTAAAATAAATATTTTTGGTGATTAAACAGAAAAACCCAGAACATTTTATAAGCCACAGTCAATAGTTGTGTCTGTGTCCATTTTCCTAAATGCACCGAGTTTCTTATTTTTTACACAAAGACTTTAATCTGTAGCTGAGGTGGTTTGAATGAGAGACTACCCACCCACCCTCTGCCCATGGCAGCACCAAGGTTTCATATTTGCATTACTGGTCCTTAGCTGGTGAAATTGTTTGGGAAGGATGTGAAGGTATGACCTTGCTGGAAAAGGAGGTGTGTTACTGGAGGTGGATTTTGAGCTTTCAAAAGACTAGTGTATTTCAGGGTCTCCTTAACTTTTCTGCCTTCTGCTTGTGTATGTAAGCTCTCAGCTTCTGCTTCAACTTCATGTGTGCCTGCCTGTCTGCCTCCCCGCCTGCCTCTCTGCCTGCCTACTGTCATGTTCTTGGCCGTGATGGTCAAGGACACATTCACAAAAACGGGTAGCAAACTCCAAATTAAACGATTTCTTTATAAATTGACTTGGTCAGGGTATCTTTTCACAGCAATAGAAATGTATCTAAGGCAGAAGTCTGAGTGGGTCTCTTACTTGTCATTACCCTGTAGAGTTCTGAAAACTTCAGGTACATTCACCATGTACTGCTCCCCCCAAAGATTGAAATGGGTTAAATTAAACAAGCCTATAAATTAAACAAGCCTATCTTTTTTAAAGTGTAACCTGTTTTCCAGTCACAGAAATGGTCCAAGACTAGTAAAAATTTAGGAAGGCGTTTGAGCAGCTATTCTCTGAGTCTGCGTTTTCTATCTGTCTACAAACCAACAAGACTTCGAAAGATATGCAAATTACCCATTTGTTAAGCTCATTAAGGGAAGATGGAATATAGGGAAGGCAACTTTTGGTCTTTCTGTTATTCTCTTCTGGGAAGACTGGGTAGCTGAGAAGTGAAATCAACCAGAATAACAATCCCTCAATGATTTGAAATCCTGGTGTAGCCTTATTGACGGACTAACTTCCACAGGTTTCCGTGAGGGTTTGACTTTCTCACAAAAAAACAAGCTAGATTGTGGTAGTAGTTACAAGGTGGTGAGTGATGATTCCCGTGGTTACTTTTCCCAGCAAGCAATGGGAATATGCAGGGCCTTTTCAGACTTTCAGTAAAGATTACAGAGGTATCTTTTCTGCCATGTCTCTAGGGCCCAGTACTCACAAGCTCAGCCAAATTTAAAGAAAGTACAATTCCCACTGTTTAATGAAAAGATCAAAAACTGGGCCTTGTTTTGAAACATCAGCTTATAGTGAAATGTTAATTGAAATTAGAGGAAATTCATTAAGAATAAACATACCAGAATAATATCATTTTTTATTTTTTTTAATTTTTTAATTAAAAATTTCCACCTCCTCCCCTCCTCCCATTTCCC
>LOEQ01001715.1:141804-165495 GCA_001685075.1 Bramus lutescens | reverse complement strand
CATCTGTAATGAGATCTGGTGCCCTCTTCTGGCCTGCAGACATACATGCAGACATAATACTGAGAATACTGTACATATAATAAATAAATAAATTAAAAAAATTGTTGAGTGTGATCGTCCTGTTTAAAACAATTTGCTGTTTCACACCTTCTGCTTCTCTACAGACTTTCTGTTCTTCTATTGGAACTGAGAGTCATTAAACATTTCCTACTAAATTTATATACAAACCAACATGCAAATAAACAAACAGAATACAATAACTGCTAGTGCATTCTCTTTGTTTGCGTGTGTGTTTGTTTCTCAGTACAGGAATCAAATCCAAGGCCTGGCATATCCTAGGCAAATGTGCTCTCACCTACCCATACCCCTGGTACTTCAGCTGTACTCTAGGTTTTTACTTATCGATAAAATACGTGGAGATTTTAATATTTTATTTTTGCTTCTGCTTTCATTTTGAAGATTTATGAAGCTATTTAAATTTTATTTTACATTGAATTCAATAAGAATTTTCCACTTTTTCTCTCATAGTTTAGCTATAAATTTTGTTAGTGTACTTTTAATATATGCACATGTGTGCATGCATATGTGTGTGTGAAAAAAATGTGCAATTGTGCTTGCTTATGAGACTAAGCACTCTGAAAGCATGGGGGACAAGAAAGATGCTGAGAGTCCTTTTCCATCACTGTTTTGTTTGTTTTCCATTGAGGCTTCTCCCTGATTGTAGGGCTCCTTGTCTTTTCTCATCTAGAAACCACCAATCCAAGAGATACTCCAGTCCTTTCCCTGTACTTTGAGCTGCTACAGATATTTTCAAGGATGGCTGACTTGTTATCTGGGTGCAATGATTCACATTTCCAGTCCTCATGATTGTTGAGCAAGCACTCTTAAGCACTAGTCCTCTTTCCATCCCTTTTTATTATATTTTTATTACTTCTCAGATGATGAGAGATCATGGGATACTATAATTCCATTCCACAAAATTATTTCCTGAGAGAAATGCCAACAAATTTTCCATTTAAATGCCCAATATAATAAATATATTTCAAGGGGTATGTATTTATTTATATTTGAAAAAATAACAAATTCATTTTTCTTGAAACTCTGATAATATATCAGATGATTTCACACCTAATCCAAGAAAATTAGCACTTATTGGCATTCTAACCTGCTAATGTGCTGAGATTTGGGTTTTTTTTTTTCAAAAGTTATTTTCTGGAATTATTGCTCATCTCATTTAAAACCAAGGAATAAAGTTATACTTGTTTTGAAGACCTGCCAATCTTGATATATAAGGATAGTTTTCTCACAATTACTACATATGATTTTAGTCAAATCTTGAGAGGTGTGCTTATCTGCTAGGTAATGAAGATGAATGGCTCAAAGTGTTTAAAGGGAATTTGCTTTTTTCTGTAGATCAATTTGATATCAACACTATAGTTTCTTCTAAACACAGGTTAAGATTATTTTAATTTCACCTTTATCAGATTGATATATTTTAGACTTCATTGGAAGTATGAATTCTTTGGGAACACTAGGATCTCTCTTTATAGAGAAAACAATCCCTAAAAAATTCTTTAAAATAACATAAGCATGATAGGGCTAAATTTCAGAACTATTGTGGAGCATTGACTCCTGTGTACAGTCCATTATTTCTGCATCAAAATGAAATAGTCTATATTTATTCTTGTCTCTTTCTTTCATTCCAAATATTTGCAAGATAGGTATTTTGTTTCATAGGGTCTAAGATTTTCAAATGAGAAGTGTTATGTGCTTACACGTTGTATCTCATGAGTATATTTGGTAAAAGATGGCTTAGCTGTTAAAAGAAGTGATCTTCTTGCAAATGACCCTAGCATTGTTCCCAGGTCATGAATATTTGTAATTCAGGTTCTAGGCATCCCACCATCCTCTTATGGCCTGGTTACTATTGCATGCACTTGGTGCAAATACGTATGTGCAGTCCAAATATATGTTCTCGCAGGATAAAAATAAATGAATCATTTAAATATACACAAATAAATAATGATAGCTCAATTATAATAAAATGTTATTAAAAAGAAGACTAGATCATGTATTTATGGGCCACAGATATATACAAATTTCTAAATTTGATGAATTCTCAACTATTAGACTTCTGATAGATTACTAGAAATCCAAAGTTGCCATTCATATACCTTACTCTTAGTCATACATAAAAGTACCTACATAAAAAAAAGTGGGGATATGTGTTTGGCCAAATGAAATAAGTATAGAGATAATTTAGGAAAAGAACATTTACATTGCTCCCAAGAGAAGTTTAGTGAGAAAAGCATCACTACAGAGCCATAGAAATGACAAAAATTGTCTAAAATAAAGTGCACATTAGATACCAAAGTTCAGGGAAAATGATGTGGGCTAGAAAATTACTCAGCTGTAAATCTGTAACTGTTATAATAGTAAAGGAAGAATGGCAGAACGGCATATTTTTAAAGCTCTGCATCAAACCAGAAGGAGATTAAAATCTACAGAATGTAGCCACTAAAGAAGGAATGGTACCTGATCAAGCTGATCTTCTAAACTATTATATGCCAGTGACCCTGTGAATATTCTATCAACGCTGCATCTAAATGAAATTATATAAACACACACACACACACGAATGTATGCATTTTTACCTCCAAGATTTTTTCAAAACATTTGAGAGACAGATATTTTGCCTCATGGTGGCAAAGTTTTCAAATGAAAGGAATTATGAACTTTCAAATTGTATTGAGTAAGCAAAGCAATATATTTTCATATAACCCCAGGATATTCAAATGTTTCAGTTTTTCATATCATGGTGCAAAAGTTCTTATTTGTAAATGGATATATATAACACTAGCATTGACAACACAGATCTTTCTCAAGTTAATTATTGTACATTTTTTCTTAATTACCCCATCAATGACATTATTGATTTTTGGAAACAATGACATAATAAAAGTTTGGATAATGTTAAATAGCTGTTTTTTAAAAATGTGAATATATATGATTAATACTAGATAAAAGAAATTATAATTTGTGAAATAAATTGAAGACAAATTATTAAAATTCCTATAGGTTTGGAAATATTTCAATAAATAAAAATCTGTTTAATAATACATTTGTAAAATGAAATTATGATTTTTTCTAGAAAGCTCAATATGATCATATTGCACTAAATATATTGTCCCCCAAGTTTAGGAAAGATTATAAAACTGGTAAGAAAGCCAAGACCTTGGCCAGTATAGGCAGATATGTGTTTATCATGTGATAGCTGAAAGAAAAGAGAAGAAGGAGAACTCTATGAACACAAAAGACAGCAAGGAAAATGAATGAGAGTGAACAGGAAGGAAAATAGAAGCATATGGGAGAAGAAAGGAGAGATGAGGGAAACAGAAAAGAATATAAAGCAAAATGAAAGAATATACAAGTAAATCATACATCATCGTTATAGCTTCCAAAAGTTATAAGAACTACGCCAATCCCTGATTAGGCTATTTTAAACCCAGCGAAATAAAGACAGTCGTTACTTGAGATGCAAACCTCAAGCACATTTCTACATGCCCTTCAACTGACAGAACAGATACCTAGCCTAATTTAAAAGGGTAATCTGGACAACGACGACTCTTCCTTGTTTTGGATTTTCAACTGTTATCAGGCCACGTCCTTACCTTTGCCCACATGACATGGTTTCTAATACTTTTTAGATGCTGTGTGCCTCCTCCAATCTCAGCTCTTGTTGCAACAGCTCTCTTGCTGAACACAGCAACTTCATTGTCCCGTCTTTCCTGAAATCAGAAAGGCTTATTCGTGATTGGCTTTCGCTTCCCTTTTCAACCAGCAGATGTTCACTAACTGCTCATCCTTAACATTCATCCCTCCTACACTCAAATAGCTGGACCATTTTGCTACGACTTCTCCCTCAAGTGCCAACGCCACATTTCTCCAAACCATTGCACATTGGACTACATTCTCTTGCACCCATACCTTGTTACTTCTTTGGCAATCTCTATAAATGTGAATAGTTTCTATCATGCAACTCGAGTGATTTATGAAGAAAAATATTATACTCCTTTGCCTTGTATAAGCACAAGATTATTTTTATCCTGCACAAAATATTTTGGATGAAATCAGTGTGATCCTGTTAAAGTTAAAACCTAAAAAATAAATCTACTCTGACATTGTATGGCAAATAAACTCTTAAAGTTGAGAGTGGCTGAAACTTTCATGACCTTTAATAAAGTATTTAATTGGAGATGATGACAAGATTTAAGACAAGATTCTTGCATAGGAATATAAACAAAAGAAATAATATATTAGGCTATAAAAAAAACCTGATCAATACCACAGACAGCAATGCTGATCTACAGGCATTCTAGAATGATGTACAGATTTTCTTCTTTTACTTCAAAACATACCGATTTACTGAAGAGCTATGAGATATTTAGATTAAAATTCTGTGTTTTAATCCTCCAGGCTTTGCTTTCTCAAAGAGACTAAGTGTTTACCACAGTGTCGCAAGTGATACTAGCTATCTGAACAGTCTCTTTAAACACGAAATCCATGAGGCTCTCATGCCCATTACTACAAAGATATAAGTGAAATCAAAGATTCTCTCGTATTTTTGATGCAGTATAAACTGCATTAACCAATACCCAAGAGAAGTTTCATAAATCCAGGTGGTCTAGTGCATGTTTCAGCAATGAGATATAATTGGTATTAATTTAATGTAAAATAAAAGTAATTAAAATGTCAGAGGATGTATAGTGTCAAGGTATTTTCAACATGCTATGACAATAATGTCTCTAGAAACATGATTTGAAAATTAGGAATCACAGTGGATTTTGATTTCCCTTATGCTCTCAGCAATTGCACAAGAGAAACCAAAAGGAGCTGAAGTTGCTTTTGGTCACAAAAGTGGCAACGATAATTTTGATGTCAATGTTTGTAGGACAAAAGCATAAATACTCCTCTTTCACTTTGTCATGTTGACTCACTTATAAATATTGATTTCAGCGATCATTGGGGGAAAATCTATCCTTTAAAGATACTTTTGAAGACACTGTGTGCAGATCCTGATTGGTTCCCAGCTACCGAAATGCCAGGTATTAGTTTCATCTTTCCAAAAGAAGACATTTCAACAGTTATAGGAAATGAATCACTGTTTACCAGATGAGGGCGGCAGAGGGACATGATTCAGGCAAAAGAAAGGTCATGTTGGGTTGTCAATAAAATCCAGCCTCAGATGTAAGTGAAGATAGATTCTAGGGATTCCTGGGGCGAAAACCCCCAGCCCTCCACCCCCTTTCCATTGTCACTGCACTATCCTGCATTTCTGTTTACTATCTACAATAGTTTTTTATACGTCATATAAAGGTCCACCCATGTATTCCTATAGATACCCTTTCATAACAAATGTTCTCTGTAGACATTCTGAAACAACCACTTACACGCTTTGATTTATGGATTGCAAATAATGTATTATTGTACAGGTGCCATGAGTTAGGTGTGAAAGTAGTAACTGAAAAGCAAAAGAGATTATAGTTTTAAAAACCCATTCAAATAATCTGATCCCCAAATACATTTTAGTTTTAATAAAAGAACCTCAGCTGTATTCAAAATGACTTCATTCTGGGAAGAAAAAGGTTAATATTAAAATAAAAATTTCTAGCACAAATTTAACTTAATTATTTTCCAAACAGCTCATATCCCCTCAGTTTTTTCCAGTTTTAAATTGTATAATATTGATAATCCCATCTGTTTTAGTTGATTTGATCATCTATATTAAAATATGACAGTATCACCATTAGTAGTAGTATTTGCCATTTTATTTTAATTAATTTGTGAGTCATTGCCAGATTATTTTTAAAAAGATTTGCTTTTACATATCTCTTCTTCTCTATTCCTTAATCATACATAAGACTCTAAGACCATGCCCATATTAAGTATAAGTTAATGTGTTTCAAGTATATCGAAGTCTTATTTTATATAGCTCCATGAAGAATTTTGTAATTTTTTATGCTATACTTTATCACTTTATTATATTTGATTACTTTTATTTTATTATTAAAATAAGTTTCTGTATTTTAGAATTTGTAAAAGTGTACTACTAATGTTTTAAAATTATTCTTCTTCAAATTTTACTGTATCTATCTCACCACTTATTAATTCGTTTTAGCTAAATTGTAACTCAAATGCTATTATAAGCTATTAGATAAAAGTTTGAAAATAACGAGTTAATTGTTTACTTGCCAACATTTACTTTCCTTTTTCTATAAAAGTAATACACAAAAAATAAATTCGTTTAGAGAAATGTTAAAATACTAACAGTTCTGGACTTTCTTGCCATTGAAATTAATTAAAGGATTCAGTAGTATCCCATACTGCATGGCATGCTTTAATGGAAGGGAGCAAGCGGAAGGCGCTCATATAGCTTGCAGAATACTAGACAGGCAGCTCTCATCTCCTGCATAGGTATCTCTGCCAATAGAAGAGTAATATTCGGGCTGTTTTGATTCCACTGCACAAAAAACGTGACATGAATCATGCCACAGCTAGTCCATGATGGACACATGAAATGAATGAGAGCAGGCCTGGTTACATTTGGACTTGCTCTCTCTTGTCACCTCACCTATGCTCTTAAAACTGGCAGAATGCTTATGTAGACATGAAGTACAGACAAATGGGAGTGAGACAGATGAGTCTGACATTCAAAGAGAGAGGAAAATAAAATTCTGGTGTTTATCAACATAGTGTTATCAAAGGCAACAGAGTGAAGAGTCAGCATAAGACCATGCTCATAACTGACAAAATTAAGAGCAAGTCGCTGTTGTGGCTGACAGGGTGAACAGCTAGTTGAAACAGTGGATGAATTTCCTTACCAGGGCCGTGTATACTGCTGTCCAGTACAAGGAAAGCTAGCTGATAGAAATGAAGCATCCAGGAAAGCAGAGAAAAAGTCGTGGGGTGTGTGTGTGGGTGTGTGTGTGTGTGTGTGTGTGTATGTGTGTGTGTATGTGTGTGTGAGTGTGTGTGTTTGAATATTAATCACTACATCATATTAGAGAATCTAGTTGCATGACTCTCTACTGATACTAAATCCTATAAGATTATTATACTAAATAATGCTGTGTTTGCACAGAAACTACACACATCCTCCTAAGTACTTTAACTCACCTCTGTTACTAACAATAATAAATATAATATAAATCATACACAAATAACTGTTGCACTATGTTATCTAGGGAATAAGACAGGAAAATAGGCCTGAATATATGCACTACAGTGTTATCTGAGGTTTTTGTCCTAACAGGCCCCCCAGCTATTAGGTCCCAAAGAAATTACACAGAGTTCTACATTAGTTATAACCTGCTTGGCCCGTTAGGTCAGGCTTCTTATTTACTCTTATAGCTTATATTAGCCCATTATTCTTGTCTGTGTTAGCCACTTGGCTTAGTAACTTTTTCGGCAAGCCAATCACATCTTGCTTGCTCTGTGGCTGGATCAAGACTGCAGAATCAGCTTTCCTCTTCCCAAAATTCTCCTTTCTCATTGACCCACCTATACTTCCTGCCTGGCTATTGGCCAACAGCATTTTATTAAAATATAATTGACAGGGTACAGACCATTGTCCCACAGCACTACAGACATATAATTTTCTTTATATAATTGATTGAATCCATAGATGTAGATATCTGATTTTATGCCTCTCTGTGCCTCCTTCATGCTCATGTGTGTGCATATACATGAATATATGTGGAGCATAAATGTGTATGTATCCATTTGTATTTACACTTGCTTGTTTGCTGCTTATGGTAGACTTCAAATCTATAAACCACACAGCAGTTTAGCTGAAAAGAAACTCTTGTTCAACTTCTTATGTAAATTTGATGCGAAATTTCTTCCACATCTGAAAACCCTGATTTTTAATCTTAAGACCTGTCAATAGATTCACTCAGAGCCAAAATATATATAAAACCTAGATGATAGGTGATCTCCATTCTTAAATTCATAAGAAGATAATCAGAAGGTTGTATTTATATATTCATGCATCTATCAGTAACAATAATAATCCAAGAATAAGAATTCATCAATTTGAAATTGAGTAGGAGTTTATGTGGGAGATTTGTAAGGAGAAAACACTGAGAAATGGGAATATTAAAGAGAGATGGAAAAGGGAGATATTATACAATTGTATTTAATTAAACTTTTAAAATATAGAGAAGTAATAGAATCACATGTTACATTACCTAGATTAAATGATTACTCAATATTTAGGTTCTATCATCCATAAAATTTAGTACAAACAGATAATCATTGCAGATCATGGCAAAGTGGCTATTACTGGTAACAACAAGCTATAATCTAAGGATGTTTGGTAGACAAGACTTGAGATGGATCTATCCAAATGGTTACTGAAGAAGATCAGGCTAAGGTGCAAAGTATCTAAAGATTGTTTATTAAAAAGTTAGATAAATTCATGTAAGTGTGGTCTTTCAGTGTGATTCAAAACCCAAGAATCAATAACTGACACGAATAACCAGGTATCCCAGAATGTTCTAACAACAGTAAATTCATGGCAAGGTACTATGGTGACATTCAAGGCGGTGGAACTTACACAGTTGATTAACTGATATTAAAGCAACTACAATACAATGTATACTTAGTTTCCTCTTATGACTTCTTGATCCTTGCCAAATTCTTGAACCTCTGTCTAGGGGGATAGAAGAATGTAAGTCTAGGGCTCAAATCAGAGAAATAGGCTCTCATAATCCATTTGGAGGTGTGGTCTAGAAAAGCAAATCTGGTTTTCAATCTTGACATATTGAGTGAAACTAATTTCTACTATCATCTGCAGAGTTACTGTGAGAAAAGGAGAGATGCTTCATAAATAAAGTAGAAACAATTTTGATAAATGGATATTGTCCTTCCTTTTAATGTTTCATATTTTTATTGGTGCTAACATACAAGGTGATGTTTAAGACAGAAACATAGTTATATAAAGAGCAATATTTGCCCCATACCTATCTTGCCACAGGTCAATTGATTACCTAGCCTCAAATAATATTTTTTTTGCTTGTTTGCACCATTATTTATGGTTTATAGTCTAAACCATGGCCACTTCTCAGATATACTACAACAACCTACTCAGTTGCTTTCAGGCTTAATTTATACTAATTTGTTTGAAAATTAGATACTTCCTTACTCAAAGCTCATTGCTAATTCTTTTCATCATTAATTTTCACTCTAAAGTCAAACATTTGTTTAACACAGCCTATTCTTATTACTTTTTTTCCTATATTGAAAAAGTGACCAAAAGCAATTGGGAGAAGAGAGATCTTATTCGTCTTACACTTCCAGGTCACATTTCATCATAGATGGAAGTCAGGGTAGAAATTCTTGGTAAGTACCTTAAAACAGGTTTCAGGAAGGAATACAATTCCATCTCTGGCTTACTTGGGCTCATACTTAACTAAATTTCCTACACTCCCCAAGACTGACTGCATAAGAATCACACTGAGTACAAAGAGTGGATCTCCCCTCACAATTTAACAATCAAGAGGGTACCTACTGACATCCCTCTCATTCATTATGAACAAGGCAATTAAATAAAAGAATTCCTTAGATGACTCAGGGATGTGTCATATTGATAGTTAAAGCTAATAAGAATGATACTGATCTTAAATTCATATTTCTCTCTCAATATTCTTTAGCTATATCTTTGTCTTGAAAATGCTATTCTTGAACTTATTTGAATTATATTAATCAAATGTTATTTATTTGTTTTAACTCAGAGTCTACATATAAACATATTTTTCTGCATTTCCAGCATCACTACCTTTAGCAGATGGGCATCATCTTGAATTCTCTGTGTTTAATGACATAAGTGTTGTCTTCGATAGAGGGCCTTAAAATCAGGTTGCATAAAATAATAAATATACTTTGCAATAGCCTGAGATATGGGGATTATAATTATATGGGTTCTCTATGGGCGATGAATAAGCAAATTGTAACCAATTCCTGACATAGAAGGATGTATTTTCGGGCATTAGATATCTAATTTGGCCATTGTTTCCTCCATTTTATAGTGGCTCCATTTAGATTCCTTTCATACATGTGCATATTTTAAGAAAATTATACAACAGATTTCTATATAGTTTTTTTCAAAAAGCCTCTATTTTGAATTCTCTCTCCTCATTTCCATTACCTCATTTGCCAATCCTTTCAAAATTTATTCCTCCTATTTAAGTTTTCTCTCTATTTTTCCAAATAGCATATTCTCCTTCCCCTTTGCTTGGAGATCCAGTCTTCCTGCTGGACTCTTAGAGGTTCTTAACATTGAAAACCAATGTTTTTCAATTACTCTAACAAGGCAAATGAAATATTTAATAATAAAATCTTCAATAAGATATTGAAGAAAGAAATTGAAAAAGACACCAGAAGATGGAAATGTTTACCATGTTAATGGACTGGTAGGGTTATATTGTGAAAATGACCAATCTTCCAAAGAGCAATCTACAGACTTAATGCAATCCCCAGAGATAGCCAACATAATTTTCTGCAGTATTCAAAAACAATCTTTAAGTTCTTATGGAAACACAAAAACTAAAGGATAGCTTAAACAATCCTAAGTAATAAAAAGTACCTCCATCCCAGGATTCAAGTTGTATTACCAAGCTATAGTAATAAAAACAGGATGGTATTGGCCTAACAACAAACATGTTGATCAATGGAATTGAATTGAAGAAGTAGCTATAGCTCCACATTCTTACAATCATCTAATTTATTACAAAGTAGCCTAATTGTACATTTAAAAAGTCATACTCTTCGAAAATTGCTTCTGGTCAAACTGGATTGCAGATTGCTGAAAAAAGAAAATTGTCCAAATTATCACCCTTTACAAAACTAAACTCCAGTTCATAAAAGATCTCAAAATAAGACAAGATATTTTGAACCTGCTGGAAGAGAAAGTGAGAAAATGCCTTAAAATCATTGGTACAGGAAAGGACATTCTGAACAAGACAATGATGGGATAGGCACTGACACTGCTGATAAACATGGGGCCTCATAAATTTGAATAGCTTCTGTCTAGAAACGACCACTGTCCTTCCCAGTGGCTGCCTGTAGAATGGGACCAAACCTTAACCAACTATGTGTCTGTAAAGGATTAGATATATCTAGAATATATAAAGAACTAAAAATACTGTACACCAATGCCCCAACTAAAAATGGGGTAAGAACTAACCAATGAGTTCTCAAATGATGAATCACCTATGGCTGAGAAACATTTAAGATAACTTACCACACCTGGAGAATGCTATTTAAAGCTATTTAAAGCTATTTAAAGCTATTCTATATTTCATCTTACACAATATGAATAAATTAGCCAAGAACAATAAAACAAATGACAGGAAAATGGCAAAACATTTTATTGCTGGTGGGGATGAAAACTGGTATAAACACCCTGGAAATCTTGGGGAAATTCTTGGGGAAGTTCCTCAAGAATCTGAGAAAATATCTACCTCAAAATTCAGTTACTCCATTCTTGAACATCAAAAACACTTATATCTTATTTGAGATATAATGGCTCATCATGTGCATCACTGTACTGTTCATAATAGCCAGAATTGGCAACATCCTATATATCCATCAACTGATGCATATAATAACATATAATACTATTATAAAATGGAATATTATTCCACTGTTAAGAAAAATGAAAATTTTAGGTAAGTTGATGGAGCAATAAAAAGCATCCTGAGATAACCCAGACCAAAACTAAACAACGAAAGACAAATACCATGTGTTTTTTTCTTAACCATGTATGTTAATTTTTATGCTTTCAATATATGTGCTAAAATTCAGTGTTTTATTAAATGTGTGATTTGGCAATTTTATAGACATAAAAGCATATATAAGTACTGAATTTAGACTACTGTAATCCTCATTATCTTCTTTGACTTCTGTTACATGAGCAACCTACCCTCAAGTCTATTTACCACATTCATGCTGGATTATTGTAGGTGTGGGACTCAGTGAGTGTAGCCATCTTTATGAACATCATCGGTTTGGAACTCTCCACTGTTTTCCTGATGGATTCTTCAGTGACTGTACAGCTGAAGACAATATTTACTCCTTCCACAGTATCCATGAATAGCTCATAGTTCAACATGGAGGAATAAAGCCTTATTTGTCTATTGGCAGACTTAGTCTTACCCAGGTCTAGTGCAGGCAGTTACTTTACCTGTCAGAAGATGGTTTTATTTGCTATATAATGCCCAAGTGATAGCATGTCATAGCAACTCTCTGTCTTCCAGATCTTATATTTTTCTTTCATCATTTTCTAATTATTCCATGAACCTTAAAAGAGGTGTTATGAATGTCATATCTAGTGATGAAAATCAGACTTCCATGTAAATTCAGCACTTTCAGCGTACATCCACGTGTTCATTGAAAAGAGATGTCTCTCTAATTAAGATTGAGAGTAGCATTTAACCTAGAGTCATAAATATAAGTATTTAGCAGGTAGGTTGGTGGTATATATTTAAATAAACAAGAAGAATAAGTCCCCCATTAGGACCTAAGACCTCCTTAGCAATGGGGTTTTAAATTAAGTTTACAGTTCCAACATGAATTTCCTCTTCTTGAGTAGAAATGATGATGTCTTGGTTAAAATAGATACATCATGCCTGGCAGTTTGGTTTTGTAGTTCTTAGAGGTGTCATTTTGTAAGACCACTGATATCTTTTTCTCACCAAGCAACATATATTGAATTTTTTATCACTATGAAAGCTAAGTAGCTGGAAGGAAGTTTCCAGATAAGTACAATTTTTATTTCATTTTTCTGTATCTCTACCCAAATTGTGTGGTGTCTTCAGAAATCTTGTTTTATCAAATAGTTTTCAATGGAAACTCAAGAGGAATGGCCAAAGTCTGGTTTGCCTGGGGTGCCCTCTGATGCTTTCCTGGTCAACAACTGATATGAAGGTATCCCACCTCTGGAACCAGAATTTTTGTTTACTAAATCCTGACTGTTAGGTTCAACATTACTCAAGCTTTGCAAGATATATATATATANACCTTCAACATTCTCTGATTTGCAATTTGCTTTGCAGAAAAATGCTCTGCCAGAAACTGTGTCTGTCTTCTTCATTGAAGAAACATAAGCCAATAGCAAGGCCATTTAGATCATCAAACAAACCAAGTAATCTGTAGTTTTGGAAAACAGAATAAATTGATGAAAACAAATAGTAAACAATCAGATGAAGATGACTGAAGTTTTAAAAATAGGATTCAGTGTGTAAAAAAGTAAATGAGGTAAGGAAATGTGTATTTTAATTAATTGAAGACACACAAAAGTGAAGGCCATGAGAAATGTTAGGCAAAACGTATTGAACTCATTGATTCAAAGAGAAGGAAATGCTATGATATACACAGCAACAAATACCAAAGGATAAAATGTCAGTCATTAAAGTAACTCAGTGCATTCTGAAAGATCCCCAAACAAGAATTCTAGGATGATTTATAAAATAAAATCAACTTTGCAGTCTATAAAAATATGAATTCTGAATAAAATTGTGGTGGCAATGATGATCTATTATCTGCTTTGAAGGAAACAAAAACATTTAAAAACAGAAAGGTAGTGCTAAGATAGAGCTGAGCCTGTGAGTGTTTGGAAGGAGTATGAAATCAGATAGAGATACCAAAGGCAGTATAAATCATGTTGAGAACAGTCTTCTAGAGAAAATGGGGCATGAATAACATCTGCAAACCCAACTGAGTTCATGCAGTTTAAGAAGCAACTCATATATATGCTAAATATGTCAATGTTTCAGAAATATAAACACATGATTAGTTATAGAACTTTATTTTCATTTAGATTCTCTTGTGCATCTGACATAATTATTTATCAAACTTGGGATAAAGACAATAGAGATTACAGTGTATCACATTAATGTGGGTATTTGACACTGAGTAGAAAGCTCCATTTTAAACCATAACTGGGATATTAGAATCTTTCAAAAAAACTGAAACAGACTTCATTAACACATTGCTTAGGAAAAGCTACTTGTTTCTTGATTCTATATCTGTTTTAAACTGACTTCTCATAAATGTCACTGTGATAGGCACAATTGTCTGAAGCAAACTAAAGTGCAGTGACATAGATTTTAGATACTGAATTTACTTCCAAATATAATACTCAAGTAAAATTTTATAATAAAATATCTTTATTACATCTTCACTATTTATTGGAACTGATATATTTCAGAAAGAAAAAAAAACAGATTTTGTTAATGCTGTCATTTTTCAAGGATAGTGTCTCTTTGACCAAAACTCCTCTTTCCTTCCTCAGGTAGAAATTCAACTCAGTACATTATGATTTCTTGATTTTCTTCATTTTTTTTCTAATGAAAAAGCATGACACTGAGTTAAAAGAAAATTTTACCTAACTCTTCAGTCAATCAGCACTTGATTTTCTTTGCTCAATAGGAAACTGGGATTCAGCTCAACCACATCCTATTATGTTTAGAGCTGAGTGAAATAACAGTATGTAAGAGCAAAGAGGGATAAATGAATGTAAATCTATGTATTGTCTACTTTGAAGGCATTGGAGGAGAGCCTTAGCTATAGAAAGTACAAATATGCTCAACTAGGAAATAGATAACACTAATAACTGAATATAGAATTAATCCTGACATTGCTTTTACAAAATCAAGAAAATCAATAAAAAGTTCTAAATACTACATTGCTCTAGATTGTACATTGATTATATAATATAGTTAAATAAAATATAATAAAAATGTAAAAAGTACCTATTCACAAGATGCTGTTTTCTTTGTTAAAAGAAACTTTATATTTTCTCTTTTAAAAGGTCTTACAAAATCATTGTTAAATTTAATTTAGAATCCCTAAGGGTGGGTTTAGTCACCAGAAAAAAATATTTTATCAAAAAAAATTCCCAGTTAGATCCCAGTATGATTTAGTTAAATATTTCTATAATTTGTAATAAAACATCTTTTTCCTTTTTTTCTTTTGAAAGTCAAAACGTTCATCCTTGCCAAAGCTATTGTAATCTACTATTAATCTATTTCCCATAGAGATGTATATCTAACCCCTGGAGTCAGCTCAATTAAGTCTTAGTGTGAGTTAATTCCTATTTATTGTCATTTTCTACCCTACTGCTATGATTGATTTTAGCTCACTTATAATTTGAATACATAATTTGATTATTTTTCTAATCTAATAGACACACATAAAATAATTATATTAAAGGTCTCCATTGAAATCTTATTAATCATAGGTTTTGATCTTGGCACCAAGATGCTGAATCTAACCAGGTTATTAGTCATCTGAGTTTTTCAAAAGAAGTTAGATATTTTTATCTGCTTCATAAATCAGTTTTCATTTTTTTGATGTAACTTGAAACATATTTTTTTCTCCTACAGTTGATATGTTTCATTAAAATTTATATTAAACCTATCTGGTACTCTTTATACCTGTCAATATTTTAATTTCTAAACCTTGTCTCTCCTTTCACAGGTTAATATCTGAAGTTATGAAAATATTAGAACATATTTAAAAAATCCCATCTCATTTTAAAAATTAACATTATTTTTTCAAAGATGTAGCTTTACATATATTTTATATTCACATCATTTCTCTCTCATACACACAGCTTAAATATACATACCTAATTTAATCAACTCTACTGATAGCTTAGAAAAAATATTTAAAATAATTATAATATAATTACATATAATAGATAATACAATAAAAATAATATAACATATTTCAAAACAAATAGTTATGCATCAAGCAAAAGAACTCAAGTATGACATTTTAAGTCATACTCTTTATAAGGGTTTTCTTCCTATAAATCAAGAAAAGTTCTTTGGCTACAACAATGTTTTGAACTTTTTATAATAAATATCTAGACCAATGCAGAAAGTGATTTGTCCTCAGTGCTACATGAGTAACCTTCTTAGAAGTAATACACATGTGAAGATAACGGTGGTCAAAGTATAACCCCAACTTCCTGTTTGTGAATGGCTTTTGATTAATGATATATGACCAATGGCATGCTAAACTTTCCAACTTGCTTTAACGTATTCATAACTGCCAATAGTGGGTCTTTACTGATCATTCTTCACCATATCAAAAGAAGGACATTTCCTAGATTGTGTATTTACTTACATTTAACTTTGTGTTAGTTATTTCTTGTTGCAATGACAAATCTGGCAGAAGAAACAAATGAAGGAGAATTGTTCTTGTGACTGTTTCTCTGACATGTCCCTCATCACAGCTGCTCCACTATGGCGGTCGTCTCAGTGGCTGACTAGGAAGCAGAGAGCATGGGCCACAATCAGAGCTAGTCTCCTCCAGAGACTCACTTCTGTCAGTCAAGACAAATGCTCTACATGCTCCCTTACTTTCAAATACTGATAGAAGCTAGGAAATGAAATTTGAAATTTTGTATTCAGATCAGAGCAAACATTAACCCAGGGTCCTTATCAAACAAAGACTATTTCTTATAGTTTCTGTCGGAGACAGTATAGCCAATGCTTTGTTCGTTATAGTCATCACAGGTAATTATAAAAGTTATCACAGCTTAGTATAAATGTTAAGAAGAGGACAAGAAATGCATATTAATGAATTAGACTTGCTAACAAAGTGTATTTGAGGACCTGAAAACACGATCAGGCAAGGAACAACCTACTAACCTTTCAGTATCTGAAGATGTAAACAGAATCTCCTGGAACCCTCAGTCAAACTTAGCAATAATTCATTTTAGAGCCTTGGACTCGGGCATATAAAATTTATGAGAGTTCATAGATTTTTCAATTAATCTCTGTCTCCTTTTTCATTGATAGAGTAAAATATAAGTTCTTGCATGAATATGTGTATGACTCAAGCAAGAGATCAAATCATGACTTTAAAATTCACTTGGTATTTCATAGATATGATCTTGAAAATATTAAGCTAAAATATCAAAGAAAGCTTCAAGAAAGGCTTTGCATTAATAATTTTTAAGGTATATGTTTTCCATTCATGGAAACTCAGTGATAAGGAAAAAGAAAGAAAAAGAAGCATTAAATAAGCAAATATACCTAAACCCATAATTATCATCTCAGAAAGTTCAGTCAAACAGCAATTTGAAGATGTCAATCAAAATAATTTCACTCAAATATAAACTCAATATTGCCTATTTTAAATTGACGCTCAGATGACATTGCAGACTGGCAGAAGGGACAAATGAAGAGATCATTATGTAGTTGTGGGATTTCGACCACAAACCAGGCTCCTAGAAACAGAGGACGGAAGGGACAAATGACCAACATAAAACTGCGTGAAAGCAGTTTTCTGAGGAATAGATTTCAGGAGGACGAATAGGGGAAAGAGGATCGGGTGAAGAGGAAATATCAACTGAGCACTCAGGTGTGGGGAAAAGGGGGTCTTTGAAAGCCAGTTTGAACATCAAGTTTTAGCAGCAATATATAAAGGGGCTAGAAGTCTTCTCTATCTTCTTGTAACATTAACAGAAAATCTAGACAGATCACAAAGCAATATTTTTATTGAAAATAGATTTTTTTATACAATATTTTCTGAAAATGGACTCTTTACTCCCAACCTCTTCCAGACTCCCCTCACCTCCCTATTTACCCAAATGCATACCTGCTTTTTCTCCCACTCATTAAAATAAAAGAAGGTATCTAAAACAATTACTATTTAATAATATCAAATAAAAAAACAGGATAGCACAAACCAAGCAAATAAACAGGAAAAAAGGCCCAAAGAAAACACACAAACAAAGGCACTGAAGATGCACATATTTGTACACACACAAACCCCATAAAACAAAATCAGAAACAATAATATATAAGTAAAAGATCTGTATAGTAAAAAAAATAAAAATAAAAAATATTTTTTTAAAAACACCCATACAAAGAACGGTATAATAACAAACCTGGAAAATACATTGAGCTGATTTTGTTTTGGCCATCTATGCGGGTGCTAGGGCCTAGCCTTAACTGTGGTTTGTCTAACCAGTGAGACTCTATTTGAGATAATTCATTTTTCTTTTGTGAGTTGTTATCAATTGGAGATAGCTTCCATCTTAAGGATGGATTCTTGTGTTCACGTACCCTCAGCTAAAGGATCCCACCTAGCTTAGACCTTTCCTGGACCAGTACCACCTGCCACAGTCTCTATGAGTTCATATGTGTGTCAGCCCTGTTGTGTCTAGAAGGCCTTGTTTCCTTGCTATCTTCCCTCTCCACTGCCTTCGCAATCTTTCTCCCTCTCCATAAGCATGGTTTCCGAGACCTGAGTAGAGATTTGATGGGGACATTGTTGACTGATGTTTCTGGCCCTCCCGGTCCCACAGCCATTTAGTCACAAATAAACAAACAGAGGTCTACATTATTCATAAACTGACTGACCTAGTAGCTCCTGCTTTTTATTAATTAACTTTTACATCTTATATTAACCCATTTTCTTGACTGTTGTCAGCCATGTGCCTTGGTACCTTTTTTGGTGAGGGAGTCACGTCTTTCGTTCTCTGTTTCTGGGTGGTGACTGCAGACTGAGTCTTTCCTCTTGCCCAGAATTCTTCTGTTCTCATTGCCCTGCTTCCACTTCCTGCCTGTATACTGGCCAGTCATGATTTTATTAAAATATAATTGACAGGGTACAGACCACTGTCCCACAGCAGGACATTCTTTTAAAGAATGAGTATTCCAAAGGTTCTCCCTCTCTCCACATTGTACAGTTATGAATTTCTATGCTTCCATCTACTTCAGGATCAATTTTCTTTGCTGATGTCTGGGCTAGATACAGCAGAATATAATTAGGAGGCATTTTACTGCTACATTCTTCTAGCAGAATTTTAGCATTTGATTTTCCTATGGGCCTCTGGTCTTTCTAGTCTCAGGTTATTGGACACCTGGCAGTGTCAGGGGTGGATTCCATCTCATAGAATACTACTTAATTCCAATCAGATAATTGTTGGTTCCTCCCAAAATTATGTGCCATGTATCTTTCAGACAAGTCACCACTTAAAACAGGTTTTGTAGCTGTATTGCTATTTAATTTTCTCCTTTGGTAGCAAGCAGTGTACCTTCCAGTACCATAAACTCTAGTTAGTAGGAGTGAAGGCTTTAATTAGGCACCAGCTTGACTTCTCCATGTCCAGTGAGTTGTATAGGTACCTTCAGCAATAAGGCATTTCCTTGGTTGGTGTAGAGTACAATCACCTTGGCAATAACCTGGGTTGTTTAGGGATTTCTATGTGGCACGGGAAAATTTGACAAGCCACTGCCCGATATGTAGACCATTGCCAGCAAAGGAGTTTTCATTTGGCCAAAAGAAATGTCTAATTGGGGATTTGCCTTTCTCATTGCTTGGTGGTTCCTATTTAGATTCAAAGAAAATGTTCTATGTCCCGCAGAGGAATAACCCATAACAGTAACTACATGTCAAAAACAAAGATTACAACTGAAATCATAGTCAATGACCAAAACTTTCAGAAAAAATTAATTAACATCCTTGACTATAGTCCAAATAAGTAAATTGTCATTTAAAGTAATCAGTAGAGGGGTCACAAAGTCAACTCCTGTACAAGCAGAAGGACTTGAGTTTGAATCTCTAGAATCAGTGTAGAAAACAAGTTTGGTTGAGAACATCTGTAAGATATAGGCAGTTGGACAGAGATGACTTCCAGGAAACCACTTATTAGCCAACTTTGCCAAAATAGCTAGAGATTTCAGTTCAGTGATAGACCCTGCTTCAAAGAACTAATGCAGAGAGAAAAAAGACAGTGACCTACCTCATCTTCTGGTTTCCACATATATACACACTCTTAAACTCATATACATACACACAGTGCATGTGCCTCACATAATGCACTTATGTGCCCATAAGCAGCATCAACAAATCTTCAATGGAAAGAATAGGAAAAATAGTTACTCTCCCAAATATTTCCATATTTAGGCATTGTTCCCACAGTGATGGAATATAGGTTACACTATGGAAAAATGTAAATACAATGACTGATTTTACAATATGGAGTTGGAGAATAAAATAGTGACTAACTGTACAGAAAATAAACTTGGTGAGAACTTCATTTATTACATGATCAAGTATGGAATCTTCAATCATAAATCTTAATTATATATCAAGCCATGAACATGATGAGGTGTAAATAGTATTTTACTGCTCTTGTCTTCCTTCCATTGTGTTAATAAGAAAAACATCAGTTAATCCCAACCAACCAGTGGCTCTCTACAAACTATATTCTCAATACTCCTGAATACGGTCAAAGTTATCAACAAAGAGTTATTCTCAGAAATGGTCAAAACAAAGAATCCTAAAGAGAGATGACAAATAAATGCTTTGTGGCATCCTTGATATAACCATGGGAAGGAAGAAAGAGAGTCCATAAGTGCAGATTTAAAATTCTTAATAAACTTTGAACCTGAGTTAAGCAAAATATTTCTATTTAGCATAAATACCTTCCTATTAGTTAAGACAAACTTGTCATTCAAACATACATTGTTAAAAAGAAAAATGGGAACAGAAAACACAGAAACCATAAGTCACACATTTCCAGTAATTCTACCCTTCTAATACATATCTTTTAAGGGTTACATTTTAAAATGATTCTGAAAGAAAAATATAGGGTTGATGTGTATCTGCATTGCCACTCATGATTAAGCTCTGGATTTGAAGAGAAAAAAAATGACAGTATCACCTTTGTATTCCAAAAATCCTTCCCTGCACCCAGTGCTTTGTTCTCCAAGTTCTTCCTTTCCTTGTATATAAACCCTTTTCCACAAATCTGCTGTTCAGTTCTATCATTTCTATGACAGGTGACCTAGTTTTCAATGAGCTTTCAAAACATCCATTGTAGACAGATTAGTATTTGATTCTCATTCTGAAAGAGCAGCTGCCTAGTGTCCTGGAATTGAATTGGAAGCAATAGCTTCTGGGTGAACAAGAATGGAAGGAAAAAAAGAAAGAAAAGAAGATGGAGAAATTAATAAATTTCTGAGGATACAGGAAAGATTCAGATAGAGAAAAAAGCAATAATCATATAGTTTGCTTGATATGATAAAATGAGTAATATTATCATAATTAAATGTCACTAAGCAGGAAAATCTAAAAGTATTTTTAGTTTTTTAAAATCTCATATGAACTTTGCAAGTTTTAAGTTTTTGTGAAATAACACTGAAGAAAAAATTAACATAGGAACATTATAACATTTGAGTTAAAATAAAGGATAAAGTAACAGTGAAATAATTTCTGATTATGTTCTCCTATATTCAAAGATTGGTGCCTAGTCCAATCTTCATCAGAGACGCTGCCTCCAGCAACTAATGGAGTGCGTGCAGAGATCCACAGACAAGTACTAGGCCCCCAGAGAGCCTGGGTTGGAGGTCTCCTTAGATCTCTCCCCTTGGAGCTCAGGGAATCTCATAGAAGAAGGATGGAGAAATTGAGGGAGTTAGAGGGATCAAAGACACTGGAATACCATGGCTTACAGAATTAACTAAGTGGGTTTTATGGAGGTTCAGAAAAATTGATGTGGCAATTGTGGAGCCTGCACGGGTCTTCATTAGGTCCTCTGCGTATAAGTTACAGTAGTTGGATTGGTGTATTGGGGAGCTCCTGACAGTGGGAATGAGGTGGTCTACGACTCTTTTGTCTGTTCTTTAGACTCTTTTCCTCCTGCTGGGTCACCTCACCCAGCCTTGATGTGAGGGTTTATGTTGGTATCTTGTGCCATGTTCTGTTGATGTCCCCGGAAGGCCTGCTTTTTCCAGGGGGAGAATGCGTCTTTAAGAGAGAGGAGATAGGACAAACAGGGAAAATTAGAGAGAGAAGAATCTTCAGTGCAGATGTATTGTATGAGAGAGTAAATTAAAAAATAATTAAACAAAAAAGTAAAATAAAATTCTAAATAGAGAATAATCTAAAGGTTAATATGTGTAGCTACATACATCTGGGTTTTGACAAAGGCATAGAAAACCTACATTACCGAAGAGCCTTCAATATGTTGTTGAGTCATAAGCAGAACACTGAATTACACCCCTACTGCTAATAGTATGCAGATGTTGACTGAAAAGTGGTCAAAGCTATGAATATGATACTCAAAGATACAACTCTCCTAGACAAAACACTTATGAGATATTTTATATGCAAATAATGTTTGTATATGATTCCCAAAGTGCTATCAACAATAGCAATATATAGACACTGGATTACAAAACATTAAGCATCTTTCACCTAGCAAAGGAAATAAAAAGAGTTAAGAGACAATCTACAGAGGAAAATACTTGCAGTTAATTCAACAGAAAAAGAGCTAATATTCTGAAAACAGTATTAACTCAATGCAAAAAGAAGTAAATACAGAAATTAAAAATAGGGAAATGAAAATGAATGGATATTTTTTCAAAAATGTATATATAAAATAAAAACAGTTGTATAAAAGTTCTAAATATAAGTAACCAAGAAGAAAATTAAAGCAAAAATCATAAGTTGGTAGCATCCTACCCCAAATGAATAGCTTACAAAGTTTAAAATTTTCAAGCACTAGAGGGAACGTTGGAAAGGGGAATCTTACAATACCCTGCCAAGACTATATAAAAAATAATATCTATGTTAATGTAAAAAATCAATAAGATAAATAAAATAATTATATAAAGAAATGTCTCCACATACATACTTGTTGTTATAATACATATAAATTAAGACCCAGAATCAATCAAGATACTCATCATCAGATAAATAGATTAGTGTCCAACAATAAAAAGAAAAGAAATGGTCATTTAAAGCAATATGTATGAAAGCAGGTGTCATATTAAAGGAAGGATAAAAGCCTTAAATTCTTGCTCATATATAAAAATGAGACTAGGCCACATCAAAGTAGAGTAAAGCAATCATTCAAAAGAAGGCAAGTGCAATAGTGTGGGGTGAGGGTGGATTATACACACCTAGACCATGTTTGGAGTAGTAACTAGTGTGGCTGATACATAAAAACAAGAAGAGTTAATGCAGGGTTCAAAAGACAGTGACATAATTTAAAATATGTATAAAAATATGTAAGGAAGTATTCTTACATATAATTGGTAAAACAAAAAATAAATTTAAAAGAGGAAAGTTACAGGTGAGTTTATTTTGGCTTATGGTTCCTTAGTAAAAGTCTGTATAGACACACACACACACATACACACACACATACACATGTATATAACCTCAGACACAGTAGTTTAATAAAGTAACAAACTTTATTAAAATTCATATGGTTCCATGTTCCCCATAGTCTCTGGCATTGGAATGCTTAGAGTTAGTTGGTGGTTCTCTTTGAGAAATCATAGGAACAGAGGCCTTTCTGGAGGAAGTAGTCACTAGGAAGAGGGGGGTAATATCTTAAACACCTGTGCCACTTAGCGTTTGCTGACTTTGCTTCAAGCTTGTGGTTTAGGTTAGGAATTCACAAATGCTGATCTAGACATCGTGTCTACCTGATGCTGCCACATGTCCGTATGATGATAGTGATACATTCTCATCCTCTGGAAACCTAGCCCCAAGTAAACTGCTGTAGTTATGGTGTTTTGTGGAAAAGTAGAAATCTACCTAATTTAGTGGAGAGAGAGAGAGAGAGAGAGAGAGAGAGAGAGAGAGAGAGAGAGA
>LOEQ01001715.1:94175-130656 GCA_001685075.1 Bramus lutescens | reverse complement strand
TGAGCTCCCATTAGAACAGCGCCGTCATCTCAGTGGGTGAGTGCGCCCCTCGCGGTTTAGCTTGTGAAGATACCTACTATTCTGTTTGCCACATCTGGACCACAGCCAGGGTCACAGATAATCCCCAATGTGATACCAATGCAGATGTGACCTTTCTGAGGTGGGGGCATGAACTGAGGCGGATCTAAGCAGACAGTAAATAGAATAAGGACAAGATGTTCTTACTGAAGTTACTTCAACAGAACAAGTGAAAAGGTGGTGCGGTGAGTCAGCAAACTTATGCCTATCCGACACCAAATCTTCAAGTGTCTTAATCCCAAACTTACCAGATGCCAGCACTGTGACGAATTAATTACTTTTGTTTTTAGACCCTGTTTATTTATTTTTTTATAGCAAAAGGACTAAGGCACCAGTTTCTCCAGAGTTCAATGAGAGTTTGTACTGTGATCTCAATTCTCTGATGAGCTTCAAAAAGTGGATTTTTAGTTTGTTCAGCTATTGTCTTGATGTAAAGAGGGAGATACTAACTGCTAAGCTTTTTATATGCTTGCACTGAAGCAGATGTTTTATTTTAATTGGCAGAATGTTGCAAAATTCCTGAATATAACTATAGAATATGTGAACATCAACCGTTTTCAAATACATTTCTGTATGACAGGTTTGGAGTATTATTTTTGTTTTCTCAGTTTTGTTTTGTTTCTTTCTTTGCTTTGTTTTTATTTTGCCAGAATAGGGTTGTAACTATGATTCGTCCCGAGTTTCCACTTTTATTACTGCAATGAAAATTTTACCTTTCAACATAGCTTTCTCAGTCCTATGAGTTTTCAGTTTCTCAGACACCACATCAGTGAAAGGATTCTCTTCTTAAAGATTTTACTCCAAAATTGGGTGATATCATCATTACTAGAATTGGTTAAGAAGATTGTGCTGTTACTCATTAAAACTCATGTCAGTGAATTATTTCTGGACTTCTAAAAGAATAAACATATTTGCCGTGTGTTCATAGTTTCTCATTTACACCAGACAACACTGAAGGTACATGGAGCAGGGTCAAGTGGAAAGACTCATCCCTCCCTAATCCATAAGCGAGTCATACTTCATATCATGACACACAGATGAAAACCGACTGCTCACTAAATTAACTACATAACAAGGGGAAAGTTTTGATTTCTCTTTCTCATCAGCATTTTTTATTAATTTTAGTTAGCCTAGATATTATAAATTTCATCAGGACACTCTCCTATATAGATACAAGTATACTTTACTCAATCCTCTCACAGCATTTACATTATGAAATAAGGGTCACATATTTTTATTAATTAAATTTGTTTTTCATCCATTTCCTATACATACACAAGGCATTTTGATTACTCTCAACTCCCACACTCTCCTCCATCCCTTTCCCTTACCTCTTCCCTGCAGATCCTTTTCTCTTTTATGAATTTTCACTTTCTTATGATCCTCTGACTTTTACTATGTCTTCCTGTATGACCACGGTATGACACTTTCTAATGGGGCCTGGTGGGCTCACCATTGTGTGCACATCTGAAGATACTGGTTCTTCCTCCCCTGAAATCCTTTGGTAGCTGGGAGTTCTGCAGGGAATGTAGAACCCCATGAGCTCCACCCACATTCATAGGTGGCTATTGACAGATCCTATTCTTGTATAGATCATTGCAGACAACCGAAGCTACATGAGGTAATGATGAGAGTTACTGAGTTATATCAAGAAGACAGTATTATGTAGCCCTCACCCTTATCTTCCAATCCTTGTATTCTTTCTTTTACCTCTATGATATTTCATGAGGCTAAAATGAGTTTTTTCTCTTCTTGGCTTCTGTGTCATAAACAATGTCTCAAATACTCTATATAATGAGTAATATAATCTAAAAAATAAACTATAAAAAGCACATGTTAAAAATTTAGTGCATTAATCTTCATATGCTGCTATAAATATTACCACAAACTGAGTTGTTTATAATAAAATGAAGCATGTTGGTCTATTATTATAATACCTGGGAAGTTCATTCTTTTTCATTCTTCATTGGACGTTCCCATACTTAGAAAACCTATATGGGAAACCCTAATTGGACTTAGGTGTTATGGAAAAATAAAATAAAATGTCTTGAATCTGGTAATGGACCAAGTTCTGGAGAATCTGAAGGGAGTTAGAAAGATGAAAATAGGGTTCAGTTATAATCATTTATATGTACATATGGAATTCTCAAAAAAATATAGGTCTAAAAATAATTGGAATGCTGTTGTAGGGAGTGAGGCCCCGTATTTGCCTTGGCTTCCCACTAGCTTATACCCAAAATAATCACACAGAAATTATATTAATTAAATTACTGCCTGACCCATTAGCTCTTGCCTCTTATTGGCTAACTCTCACATCTTGATTACCTCATTTCTATTAAATCTGTGTATTACCACATGACTGTGGCTTACTGGCAAGATTCTAGCCTATGTCTCAGGCCAGAGATTCATGGCATCTGCCACTCTGCCCTTCTTCCCAGAATTCTGTTCTGTCTTCCCCACCTACCTGAGAAAGGAAGTTTCTTTATTAACCAATGAAAGCAACACAAATACAGAAGGACCTCCTACTCAAGAAGGCTGGCATACACATAGCTAGCTATACTGGCAGGTTCTTCAAACAATGAAAAGCCATAAACAGAGAGAGAAAAGGAGAATGAGAGAACTACGGTTAGAAATCGAATTCTGAGATACAGATAGTAGAGTATTCATACAGAATGACATCACTTAGATGTATGAGTTTTCACTGGAGTATTCAAACTCTATGTCAATGCTTGAGAAACAGACATTTAATTCTCATTTGATTAATTACACAGGTAATTTGTAATGCATTAAACAATAAATGAGATTATTCCAGAATAAAAATGGCTACCAAAATATAAAACATTTGATGGTTATTTACATTATATGCAAAATTGAAAAGAACATGATCAAAAACACTTAACCTTACCTCCGTCATTTTTCAATAGTTTTCTTCGGTTTTTTTAATATACCTCTCCATTAACTATAACAAAATTTTTCCTTTAATTTTAACCAGCACTGTTAATTTCAGCCTAATGACTTAGTCTATCTTTAAGGCCACAGCTGCTTTTCCGACAGGGTCAATGCATAGTGACAGCTCTTTCTGAATACTATATGAGACCAAAAAGATTTAGCTAACCTTAGCTTCCTGTATTGGAAATCACTTCATTCATCAGTCAAGGTAGCAAACTATGTTCTGAAAGGGATATTTTGCTTTTGTAGAACCAATAAAAATTGTAGTAAGATTTAAGTTATTGCTGAGTGTTGTTTGGATGAAAACACTATTTGGGTAAGAATTCTCTAAGGAATATTTCACATTGCCAAGTGTAACCACAGCAGAAACTGGAATTACAAAACAGAAAAATATGTCTATCTGATTTTTCTTAACTTAATAATGAGTTGGTTCAATGATAAGTAGAAGAGGCATTTAGTCAATACTCATAAATCAGTTGTACTGTGTCTGCACTTATTCTTTTTCCAAAGAAAAAGTGTTCTGTGTTGGTTGGCATTTCTCTTACAAATATTTACCATAATTATCATTTTCTTCTCTTCTGGGAAAATTTTGTAAGTGAACTTCGTAAATCCAGCACAGATGTCTGAGTGCAGCAACATAGTCTCTATATATACCTGAAGTCAGAGAAAAGGAAAACAGCTTCCTCTCCCGGCCATTCCCATCATACACAGATCATAGTTCTATCAATGTACACAGAAACTGATTTCAATTTCCCTCCTTCCAATTATTTCTGCATTGTAGTAAGCTGCTGTTAAAATGAGTGTCTAATAAAATGTATTATTGCTTCTCATGTGTCTGGGGATGGACAGACTCAGCTGGACAGTTATTGCTAAAGATCTTACATGTGGTCACAATCAGATTGCAAGTCAGGCTGGTGTCACTTAGGGGCTTCTCAGCTTAAATCTCTTATGCCTTGTCTGGTCAGGGTCATTCCTGTCAGTGCGATGAATCTGAATACCTGACTGTGCGGTAAAATTTTGGCTTACATGACAACGTGGTTCATCCAGAATGAACTTTCCAGAGACCAAGGCAGAAGCCGTAATGCTTTCTCTGTGTCGTTGTACCACTGGTTATAATCCATTATTATTTTTTAAAAAAAAGAAAAAGAAGAAAATAGAATAAGCCTCAATTTCAGCTGAAGGCTTAGAGAAATATTTCAAAGCCTGATAATTTGAGTAGCCAACTTTGAGTCCAGTTCTTTTTTAATGATTGGCATAAATTAACATGTTTAGATTATAGTGTTCATTCTTTATAATCTCTCTCCTAATTAGCATTTCTATCCTCTTATCAGTAGGCTAACAAATCTGTCATTTGTACTTTATCTTCCTCTTCCTCCTTCAGTTTTATGCACTTTTGTCTACCCATCATGCTCCATTATTTAAGCTTTTCCATTTGGTCCATTTTATGAGCCTACAAATATCCTTTAGAATTGAGAGTTCATTGTACACACTATCTGTTTTTATTTTCAGGTTTATGTCTGCACAAATATATGAAGGATCTTATCAGAGTTTGCACCCAATTCATAACAATACGACACTGGGGAAAGCCAGTGAAAACTCGTGGAACATCAAAATGACATGTTCTGTTGATTGCTCTTTGGTCTTGTTCATTTACTCAATTTGCCATGCTGTGTACATTTCTCCATTCTACACAGCAGGGTGTCATGTGAAGCTCTGTCAAACAGCTTATTGAAAATGATTTTCTTTCAATCTGCAGCACTTCTCTGAACTTACACTATCATATCAATGTCAAAAAGGACAATTGAACTAGCCTGGTGTGACGTATTTAATGAGTTTGTATTAGTTCCTCATCAACACCACCCTGCTTTAGAGATGCTCCAATACTGTTATTTTGTTAATAGAATCTGAAAAAAACTTTCAACCCCTGAATCAAGATCTTGGTATGCAGGAATAAAAATGCTAATATATATATATATATATATATGTGTGTGTGTGTGTGTGTGTGTACATATATATATATATATATGAGCAAGAGAATAGACAGACAGATAGATAGACATACAGAAAAATATAATAAAATATTTTNTATATATATATATATGTGTGTGTGTGTGTGTGTGTGTACATACATATATCAACATATATGTAAATATATTTATATGACCTCACACTTGCATAATGCATTTGTCCAATTTTTCTATTCATTTTCTATTTTTAAAGATGATAATTTTGTATTTTAACTACCATGTACTTTAGTCTTTCAGAGTCTAAAGAAGATAGTTGTGAATATAAAAAGTAATGGGCTTATACTCTAAAATTTTTCTGTTACTTTCTGTTGAAAGTTTTCTTAACAACAGCAAGTGCTAACTTTCCCATTTAAATGTTATCTTTTTTCTTTAATAATAAAAATAAAAAATAAAAAAATGAGTTTTCTTTCTCATTAATATTAGTATTGTAAATGTATATCTCAAGGAACTGCCTGACTGAGTTTTGTCTCTTTCTGATCTTTATTTTTACCATACTAAAACCACCTTTCTCATCCTCCACTGGTTTTCCTTTGATCTTCTTTAAATGACAGTTCATTATTCGGGACATACTTGCTTCTTGATTATATCCTTTTTAGATTTTATTTTTTAAAATTTCATTCTTGGCTTACCATAGAGTTCTTTGTGAAATTACATCACCCTCTCCAGATATTTGTTTGTAATTGACACCTTGCTTTTTCTCATCAGGTATTTAATTTGACTATATTCAATACCTCCCCAAAGACTTCTTCATGAAATCACATGTGATTATACTCTGAGAATTATTTTTTCAAAACCTTCCAGTATAATAGAATCCTGTTTTGACTCACTATACAGCAAAGAATTTTTGTTCAAAATTTTTTGTGAACTCTTTTCCAGTCAAAAAATGTTGTACTTTTCTAATTCACCACTGATTAATATCAATAATCTATACTTAGAACTTCACTCAGTGTTTCAACTAGCTGATAATATAATATATACTAAGATATATGTGTGTGTGTGTGATTTTTTCTATGTGTATATATGTATTTATATTGACAACTTTTTCTATTACCTTAGCATTTACTGGAAATGGACTGTTATAGCCATAGGGTCTGCCACAGATTCTGTTGATTTGTCAGTGGATATAATGAATACTCCAATGGGCTTAACTTCAAGGGAAGTACAATAGTATCTTATAAAAACAGAGTCAAAATATTATATATAGATATCTAGAAAGAGATTTAGTAAGAGAAACTGACTCAATATGATTATGATGATTGAACAATACCATTAACTACCATTTTCAAGTCTAATTCCCAAAGAAACCCTTGAAGACCTGAAACCAAAAGATTCTAAGCAAATTTCAATCAAGTGGTAGATGCTTCCAAACTAGGAGAATCAATGTTTCAGGAAGGAAATACAGCATGACCTTATAGGGTATGGACCTGGGAAAACCTAATACTACCAAAATAAAATGTCAATAAAATGACTCCTAGTGATATATTGATTTACCTATAGATCAATCCTTTATTCAATTCCTCCACAGAGAAGCTTCTTTTTGCAGTAGATGAAAATTATCAGAGGCCCACAATTAGAAAGTTGTCAGAGAGTGACAGGCTTTGGAAGACTAGGCACAAAGTGGGGTATCTTTATCAACCCATTCCCCTCAAATCTCAAAAAAAGATTGTAAGAGACAGAGCTGATAGATGAACACAAGGAAGCAGTGTCTTCCAGATTCAACACTATTGATGCACATACAAAATCACAGAGACTGTGTCAACATGCACAAGACATGTACAGGTTCCAATCAGACATGATCCATGCACTGGAAAGATACCAGGTTTTATCCCAATCAAGAGGGTAGAACAGTATGTGATGACACTCAGGGTCAGACCTCATGGCTGACCAGTATAAAGCAAACCTCATTGATGTTTTTTTTTTCATTGTTTTTCTTGGCCATATGTATCTACCTTCATGCATGCTCAGTTTAGACTTTTTGTGTTCTTTTGACATTTGTTTTGTCTAATTGATCTTTTGCTTGCCTGTTTTGAGTTCCACGTTTGTGGTTTTGTGGGTTTATATTTTAAGAGAGAGTGGATAGAAGGGAGGGAGGGAGAGAGCACATACAGTTGCATGGATAGGGAGGCAAGTGGATTTGAGAGGAGTTGGTGGAGAGGAAAAATATGATCAAATATCTTATACGGACAAACAAATAAAAAATTACAAAACAGAGCAGGTGCTTTCTACCTTTAAGCCCAGAATTTACTGTTTACTGTTGATATGCACCACCATGACTAGACTGGGGGAGTGGTCAAGATTTTGGCAGGCTGTCTTGATCCTCCTCCCAGGAGGGGTCAAGGCTTGGCAGGCACAAGGACAGGGCCTCCAAAGATGTAGGCCAGAGACAAAGACCAGGACTTACAATACCCAAAAGTGGTATTACAGGGTCTTGAGGAAGAGTTTTTCCTAATTTTCTGAGAAATCGCCACACTGACATCCAAAAGGGCTGAACCAGCTTGCATTCCCACCAGCAATGCAGAAGTGTTCTTTTTTCCCCACGATCTCTCCAACATAAGTTATCATCAGTGTTTTCAATCTTGGCCATTCTTAAAGGTTAAAGATGGAATCTCAGAGTTGTTTTTATTTGCATTTTTCTGATGACTATGGATGTTGAACATTTCCTTTAGTGTCTTTCAGCCATTTTAGATTCCTCTGTTGAGAGTTCTCTATTCAGGTCTGTACTCCATTTTTTAAATTGGATTATTTGTTCTTTTGATGAACAATTTCTTGAGTTCTTTGAATATTTTGAAGATCAGACCTCTATTTTTAAAGTTGATGACTAAAAAAAGTTATGTTAGCTGAATATAAAGTATAGCACACAGAAAACTTAATAGTCAACTTCCAAAGGACTTCCAAAGGTAAATTGAACATATATTACAACACAAAGATTAGTAAATATTAAGCTATATTTAAGTATAAACCAATGCACTTAATAGAAGTAGATTGCAATATGACACTTAGGTTGATAAAATTTGAGATATTAAGATTTGAAATGATAAAAAGATTAAAAACTGAAAAGGATATAAGTACTATAAATCTCTCTTTACCAAATAAAATATCATCAAAATTTATAGGGCAAAAATGGAACAAAGTTCAGAATAAATTCACCATAAACACTGTAGTAGGAAAAACTAACTTATAAATTCAGATAGTAAACACTATTTCTTAACAGTGTCTTGTATTCTAGCAAATAGATCATATTTTATACCCTAATGACAGAGATAAAATATTTTTAGAGGACATAAAAATAAAAAAAAAACTCTCTAAGTCTCAATATAGAAATTTTAGGCCAGCCAGTTCTTGGCATCCACTGCCAACATTACACTCAGTGAACCTAAAACTAAAATACCAAATGTAGGAATCCTCCTTGGGGAATGTGTTTGTCTTTAGTATAGTTCTATATTAGCAGTAGTGGCTTTGACTTATAACAACGGGCAGCCAGTCAACACTAGAATAAGCTCAAATGTATTCTAGTATAACCCTCTCATACTTAACTATGAGTCACCTTGCAATTGTTAGTGTTTGATTAAAAGTATCTCTGATGTTAGCCTCCTTATATCTAACTCTGAATCACCTTGCAATTGTTTATTTCAGCTTCCTACCCCTGTGGCAACTCAGAATCCTGAAACGGAGAGCCTCAGGGATAATAGATTTTGTTTGTATGTATGTCTGTTTGTTTGTTACTTTTTCTACCAAACAATGCATCACAACTACAGTCTCCCTTCCTTCTCCTCCCTCCCCTTCTCTGATCCTCAAAACAACCCCTCTACACGCATGTCTTCCCTGGATCCACTCCTCCTCTGCTGATTCCATTCAGAAAAGAGCAACTTCCCTGTGATATCAACTGAATTCAACATAATAAGATCCAATAAAACTAGAAATATACCTTCATAACAAGACTGGAGTAGGCATCCCAGTAGGAGGAAATAGGTTCAAGCAGCCATCAAAAGAGTCATAGGTAGCCCCGCTATTATTATTAGAAGTCCAATAAAAAAAAACTCCAAGCTAAAGAAAGACAGCTTATCTTGAGACAACTCTAAGCAAGCAAGAATAAAACTTGCATGGTAAACATGTGAAGCCTTTTAAGAAATAATTGAAGAAGTTATCAGAAGATAGAAAGATCTCCCGTACTCATGGATTGGTAGGATTAACATAATAAAAATGTCCATCCTACCCAAAGCAATCTAAAGAACCAATGCAATACCCATCAACATTCTAACAGAATTCTTTACATGCCTTCAAAGGAAATTTCTGAACTTCATATGGGGAAAAAACAGGACAGCTTAAACAATCCTGAAGTTTAAAGAAATCCTGGAAATATCACCTGCTTTCAAATTGTACTACAGAGCTATAGCAATAAAATCTACAGTGGTATTGGTACAAAACCAAATATGTTAATATATTAAATTTAATTTTAGACCAAAAATTAAACCCAAGAACATGTGGACCTTTAATTTTTGAAAAGAAGTCAGAAATATACCCTTGGAAAAAATATCATCCTGCATAAAACTCAAGTCCAAATGGATCAAAAACCTCAACACAAAGCAAGGTACACTGAACCTGGTATAGAAGAGATAATAGAAAATAGCCTTGAATCTTGAATGCATTGGCATATGTGAAGACTTTTTATGGAATACCAATAGTGTAGGCTCTAAGATAAAAACAGGACCTCAGGAAACTGAGAAGCTTCTGTAAGGTAAAGGACATCACCAATCAGACAAAGTGGCAACCTAAGGAATTAGAATTTTATTTTTACCAACTTCACATCTGATAAGTGAATAATATTCAAAATATATGAAGAACTCAAGAAGTTATAGATAAAAATAATGCAATTTAAAAAGTGGGGTACATGTCTAAACAGAATTCTCAGTAGAAGACCCTCAAATGGCTGAGAAACACTTAAAGAATCGTTCAGTTTTCTTAACCATCAAGGAATGCAAATAAAACTACATTGAGATTCCATTTTACACCTGTCAGGATGACTAAGACCAATAAGAAAAGTGACAGCTCAAGCCAGCAAGGATGTAGAGCAAGGGTCCCATAGGGAGAGCATCACCCCCATGACAGCTGGAAGTAATTCTAGAGGACGATGGCCCTTCTCCCAACAAAGGTTTCCCTCAGGATTAAGAACATCAATTAGGAGTTGGTTATACCTGGTATAGGATTGGAGGTTGGGGTGAAATTTTGTAGGCTTGGGGATCTCACTAAAAAAAAAAAAGAAAAATTGAGTGGGATGATAGGTAGATTAGTGTGAGTACTAGAGTGAATACTTGTGAGCTATTATTTACAGACAATTTACATTGCTATACGTTCTTGTATATTGATACAAATTCAAATTATATGTTATATTGAATATGCTCCTATTTTTGTTTACAATATTTGTACACATATGCAAAGTTATTTTGTGATATTGTAAGCATACCTGTTTCTACCTCTGTTTAAGACATTTTGTATATTGATACAATTTTAGGATATATATCACATATTGCATTGTACATTTCTACCTCTGTTCAAGATAGTTACATTGTTTAAACTTTGAGGATATTGTCTTCCTTTGATGAATATTTGTATAAAGATTGTTTAATATTCTATTATGAAGTCTTCATCTAAGTTATACAGATATTAAATATTATAGGTCAATAGTCATTCATGTTTGTTATAGTTAGACTACTTAGGTTCTTTAGATACATAGAGATTTTATTCCACATATATAGGTAATCTTTATTCACTTCAAAGAACTATTGAATATGGAATTTAAAAAACTTAGGGTATTGTTGATGGGAGACATGATTGCTCTTGGCATCATCAATCTATTCGCAAGAGAATGTTTAGCACTTAAGACACTCCACTAGGAGCTTGTTTTCTTCTTGGCAAAACTGACCTTTGGGCAAGGAACTGCCCATGCCTTCACAACTGACATTTGTATGGTGTCTGGATTGGAGAAGTAGGATACAAGAAAAAAAGACTGCCACACCATGCCAAGAAAGGGTAACACACTTTTAAATTTTTTCTTGCCTCTGGAAATGGTCTGTCAGTTACTCTAGGCCTAGGTCAAAGTTGGTTGCTCCAATGTTGCAAATGAGATGCTTACCCAAGTAGCCAATTGTCTTTGTCATGACTGTACATTTTGAAAGCTGCTTGATTGTACTTCCTACCTACTCAGGTAATAATATCTCCCTTCTCAGGTATTTGATGGGGTTGATGACTAGACAGTCATTCTTACTTTCCTCTTTAGACTTAGTCAAGTCACTTCTAATACAAGACTTAGACTCCTTAGGATAGAACAATTATTAAAACATTTAACATGTTTTTTGCTTAATATTGTTTATGCTGGGTGTAATTCTAATTTTTATACCTGATATCAGTTCTTATTGTGTATTGTTTTATATTGGGTTTGGAACTCTCTTATTAGGCAAATGGGGGAGGTGATGGGGAACCTTCTTCAGCCAATGGCTTTGAGAGGTTAGAGCAGGTTTGGTATAGCCTTGGGTACCAAAAAGATGCACATCTGCCTGTTTGCTCTGTCTTTCTCTCACCTGGATGTGGATTCAGTTCCTGCTTCCTATTCATGCATAGGACTTTGATCAGTAAGTCTCCCTTTAAATAATACCTTATTATACCAAATTCAGAGTTAGTGTGAGATTATATTATTCATGATCACCATCATCATGTTTGCCTCTATTGTTGTTGCAGCTGTAAACTTATATGGCCACTAAGGAAATCAATGTGGCAGTTTCTCAAAAAAAAAATAGGAATCATTCTATCTCAAGACCCAGATATACAATTCTTGCATATACTCAGAGGATACTCCATCCTACCTCAAGGATACTTGCTTAGCTATGTTCATTGTGACTTAATTCATAATAACCAGAAACTGTTCACAACCTAGATGTCCCTCAGCAGAAGAATGGAAAACAAAATGTAGTATATTTACACAATGTACTATTATTCAGCTGTTAAAAACAAAGCAACATCATGAAATTTGCAGGAATAGGGATAGAACTAGAAAAATCATAAAAATCATCGTAGGTGAGATAATTTAGAGTCAGAAAGGCAATATGGTATGTATTCACTCATAAGTGGATATTAGCCATTATATCAATGATAACAGAAGTACAATCCATAGACCTAGAGAGGTTAGATGAAGAGAAAGATTCTAGGGGCAGGGAGGGAAGCATAGATCTCTCTGAGGAGGGAAAAAGATAATAGTTTTTTATGGGTGGATTGGTGTTAGGTGCGACAGGAGTGGGAAGGATCAGAAAAAAATAAAGGGACTTTTAAGGGGGAAGAATATTATGTAGGGAATATTGTACGGTGAGGGATGAAAATAATGAGCATATGTTACACACATGTATTAAACCTTTAACTACAAGTTAAATGTGCATTAGTTAAATAGCAATAATTCCTGGGAATTTCTCTAGTGCTGGTTTTCTTGCTAACCTCATAATGGCTTCCTCAGGCATTTCTTTCTCTGCTCTCCTTCCCTCATTGTTCCTTGCTCTCTCCTTCCCCCATCTCTGCTATCAGGTTACCTCAAGTTCTCCTCCCCCTCCCCTTTTCCTCTCCTCCTCAGTTTCCATGAGCCCTTCTCTCCCCACCCACATACTCCCAATTTTCTTAGGAGATCTTGCTGATTTTTCCTTTCCAGGAGGAATCTATGTATGTTTCTCTTAGGTTTTCCATTATTACTTAGCTTCTCTGGGGTCATGGACTATAGGCTCCTTATCCTTTTCTTTACAGCTAGTATCCACATATAAGTAAGTACATACCATGCTCATCTTTCTGGGTTTGGATTATTGGTGTGGGAAGTCCTTCTGTATATTTGTTACTTTCATTGGTTAATGAACAGAGAAGTGGCTTTGGCCTGTGATAGGGCAGAATAAAGCTAGGTGGGAAAACAAAATGGAAAGCTAGGAGAAGGTAGACAGAGTCAGTGAGACACCATGCAGCTGCCAGCAGAGACAGATGTGCCCCAGATCCTTACCAGTAAAAGATGAGCCTCATGGTAAAACATAAAATAAGGAAAATGGGTTAATTTAGGATGTAAGATGTAAGCTAGAGCTAATAGGCCAAACAGTGATTTAATTAATACAGCTTCTGTGTATTAATTAATTCTGAGTCTGGGTGGCCAGGAATGAACGAGCAGCCTCCATGGAAAGGTTACCTCACTCAGGATTTTTTTTTCTACTTCCATCCATTGCATGGAAATTTCAAGATTTCAACAATCCACAAAAATAACCCCAGCTAAGACCCTAAGCAATATTGGAGAGGGTGCCTGAACTGGCCTTGCCCTGTAGTCAGATTGATAATTATCTTAAATGTTACCATAGAACCTACATCCAGAATCTGATGGAAGCAGATGCAGAGATCCACATTGGAGCACTGGGCTGAGCTCTTCAAGTCCGGTTGAAGAGTGCAAGGAGTTAGAATATGAGCAAAGAGATCAAGGCCATGACAAAGAAAACCACTGAAACAGCTGTCTGAGTTAATGGGAGCTCACCAAATCCAATCGGACAGAGAAGGAATGAGCAGAGGATTAAACTAGGCCTTCTGAATGTGGGTGACAACTGTATGTCTGGGGTAGAATACGGAGCCACTGGCAGTGGGACTAGGATTTATCCCCACTGCTTGTATTGACATTTTGGAACCCATTCTCTTTGAAGGGATCCTTCACTCCGCCTAGACATGGTAAGGAAGGCCTTGGTCATTCCTCAAAGCAATGTGCTTTACCGTCTTGAGAAGTGGGTGGGGGTTGGAATGGGGGGGANGGGGAAGGGGAAGGAACATTAGGAGGGGAGGGGTGGGATCGGAGATTGGTATATAAAATGAAAAATAATAGTTTTATAAATAAAATAAATAATGATAATTAATTTAAAAGTGCATGAGTAAGCAATTTTTAAGACAGCCTTTTGCAAAAAGCCAAGGTGTCATTCCGAGAGGAGATAGCCATGAAACTAGTCCAAGGCTGTCAGGAATACAAGTCTCTTAAACTTTGGCATAACAAAAACACTTCAAACAGATTAACTAAAACTTATTCGGGAGAATTAAAATTAATGATCAAATGTTTCAGGAAGCTGTATCCATATTTTAAAAGAGGAAATAAATACTAAAGCTAAGACAATCATACAGGATTAGCAGAAGTAGAATAAGTGCATAATAACTACATTAAATTGTCAGACATCTATCACTTTGGTATCAGGAAAACTAATCCTGCACATCCTGATGACTTTGAAAGGCATAGCAGGGTTATCTTATATGTATACCTTCCCAGAAAGTAAACAAGAAGCTGCAGGATTTAGATTTCCCTGGTGCTTTTCCATTTAGACTTTTAAAAGAAATCTTGTCAATTTCCATTCTTATAAAAGAGATGAGAATTTAATTAAGAGTGGGAAGATATAGCCCAATCCAATCTTTGCAACTAGCTGAATTCCTATAACAATACAGAAAAACATGCTTTTGCCTCTGCCTATGAAAGCACCTGCTATGAAAGGAGACCCTGGGTCCACTATAATGTGCGGATATTGAGGCCAGTACTACAAATGACAAGAACAAGAAATCAAGCCTCTGCAGGCTTGAGTGAGAGCTGTAAGGATGAGAGTGTGATCTGTGAAATGCTATTAGTTCTATTCCTGACACTGCAGGTTGTGGCCTAAAAAAGGAATAAAAATGGATGATGCACAAAAGCAGAGGTTTGCCTCTTTTCCTCACATCTGAGCCTTCTGGAGACCTGAGTGGTTCGTAGAGAAGAAACAAAAGCAGAAAGTTACAAAGGAAAAAAACACGTACCTCCCATCTTCTCAAAGGGGACAGATGCTTTAGAGTGGAAACTAAATTTGGGAGAAAAACCTATCCAGAAGCAAGTCTTTGGTGGTTAACTTAGGATTTAACCAACTATTGGGCAATATTGAATTTTCTCAAACTGACAAAATTAGCCAAAACACTAGGGAAACTGCTTAAAATAGTAAAAGGAATTTTCAACATCATTTTGAGAACTATAATGGGAGACAGAGCTCTTAATTTTCTTTTTTATAAATTTTAGTATGAACTCTAAATGGCATTAATAACCTAAGATGAATTTTATCTTTTGCTCTTGCACAAATGCCAGGTAAATATCATCATCTTACTATTTGTAAAGGATAAAATCAGTAATAAATTGATAAAGTATATCTATACTTTCATGTCAATTTAATATCAACAGTCAGTGATTAAATAAATAACTATTCTGTCATTTTAATATATGTGGATTACCACTGAGAATATTTTTCTTAATATAAATTTACAAAAGGTTCTACTTGAATAATTTATCAGTAGAAATAACATCAGTGTCATTTTATCTGATCTTTTATTTTATATAAATGTTGTAGATAAAAACATAAGAGTTAATCTAGTAAATGTTGTTAATTTGGCAAAGTTTCTAATCATTAAAGCCAGCTTTCAGAAGAATAAAGAAACGGACATCTGCTGCATTAATTTAATTTATCTTAATGGTGCTAATTGCCAATGAGCAATTTTGTTAATGGGATCAGTACCTGCCTTGTAGAGACAAGTCATAAAATTGAACCAGCATTCTTCAGTGTGACATGGAATTCCTTCAATTAACCTAAAATTATTGACCATTTTTTTGTGTGCAAGAACTAACTCAGTATGTACAAAAGAAGCATTTTTCCCCATGGGGTGTTTGAAGAGAAATACATTGTTAAAATAGTTGAAAGAAATAATACTTTGATCACAAAATATAAATGTTTTAGAGAGAAGTCTGGGAAGGTTCAGAGTAAATGGTCACACAGTCATAAGAGTTCATTGATCAAATGGGATCATTAACATCTGGTTTCCCAGTATGATAATATCTTCAAATTTTTTCAAGCTTAAAGCTAATTGCATTAATCTTCTATAACAGTTAATATCAGGGCACATGTGTGTCTTCTTTTTCTGAGAGTAAAAAAGTCTCTAGTTGAATTTACTACCATAGTTCTCCCCTCAACATTGTTTCCCAGTGTCCTGATTGAAGCCGAATCTGGAGTGTTAAAAAGTGCATTATAAGAAGCAGGAGCAAGGGATTAATCAGTGCAGACATTAATTTGGTCAAGAGCATACATCTAGGGAACACAACCCAACATGAAAAGAGAGCAAGACTTTGGGTCTAGATTGGAAAGCCGTTTGTAGGAAAAGCCTGGCTTTTTCTGATTAAATTTTTTTCATGAATAAAGTAGTGCTGTAACAAGACAGTCTTTTTAAAAAGTAGAGTAGGTTTAAAACTGAGAGCAACAGCACTTATTGAATCTTGTCATGTTAACTATAACACTGGATACACTTCTTTAGATGTGCTTACCTACATACAACAAGTATCCAAAGGACTACTGTGTGTTTACCAGGCTCTCAGCTGAGATCGGGCATCGGGGCATTGTCTCTAGTAAAGCACACAAATTACACACCTACATAGAGCATGGGTCCAAGGAGGAGAATCAACTAATATAAAGTACAAGGCATTATTATTTTACATTATGATAACTGCCCTGATAAAAAAAAACATTAAAATGGTGAGAATGCAATAAAATGACAATTAGAGAGAGTGGAGGTTTATGTACAATGGAAACACAATCCCAGAAGACACCTGAGCTTGATCTTGGAGGCAGGATGCCCTGGGAATCTTCAGAAAATTACTTGTGGTCAGTAAGATTAGTGTGGGCTTAATGAGACCTTGGAGATAGTGCAGGTGGGAGAGGTATAATAGTTATCCCATAGAGATACGTTAGAGATAAAATAGCAGCATCCATTCCAAAAGTTGTATGAGTTCACACAGCCAGTATGATTTGTTAGTCCAAGCATAGCTATTTTTGAGAACAGAGAAAATTAAAATATGTGCTAATTAAGGTTGGCATTATGTGCAATTTATTAGAGTAACGTTGAGTATTAAAAGTACAAACATGAACAGCCCATTGTTTATGTGACATCTCTTTTCTTTCATTATTTTTCAGTTGAGGTTTGTTTAAAAATAAGTGTCCAAGAAGACTTTTAGCTACTCTCACTCTGTTATAGAAAAATCAATACTTTCAATATCAGTTTATGCTATGAAATACACAGGTAAAATAGTAGATATATGTAAATATGAGCTTTTCTATGGATGTGTGAGAGATATATGTGAGTTTTCATACACAATTGTGAGATTACCTATGAACTTACTGTTGAGCTTAATAGAGGACATTAAGATTAATCTTATAATTAGATGCTTGCATGTGCTTTCCACTAATCTTCAGACTCATAAAAAGTAGAAAATTACCTTATTTCTTATTTAAACCTTGCCTTTTACAATTTCTCTAAAACTAATATGTGATTAATAAGCATTCCTTAGGTGCATGTGCTTTTGAATAAATATTAGGCTTTGTTAATGCCTGCTATATTCTGTTCAAGTGTTGGTACAAATATAACACTTATCAGCCCTAACACGCATGGCCCTGGTGAAACTGGATGAGCTTGATGAAATTTCCTTTGCTTTAGAGGAAGTTAATCTTATTCACTCAGTCTAAGATTTTATAACTAGTGCAGCTGTCCATCTTGTCTGCCACTTTATCCTTGCAATGTCTTATAGGTCTTTTTATTAACACCACAGAAGAAAACATCGTGAAAGTTTTGTGTAAGGCTTGAAAATTCTAAGTGTTTCTTGCTAATCTGCTTGCTGTAGCATGAGCTATCCATAACTTGATCACGTTAGTCTGATTTGAAAAACAATAGACAGACATTTGGCCTTAAGCTCACTAATTTCTATCTAATCCTTGTCAAACTACTAAAATATTTCTCTTTAATTCACCTGTATTCCTGTATCATTTCTATTTGTCACCTTGGAGAGTGGAGTTACTCTGCATTCTACATATTTTTTTAAAGTCATTCTTACACATGTGAGCCTAGTTTCTGTAGCAGAGAATCTAGAAACACAGACAGGAAACTGCAAACCTATGTAACTAAGGGAAGATTAGGGTTCTATTTTATTGTGTTTGCAGATAAAAGCAGCATTACCTAATTACAGCTGGGCTTTTTTGTTTTTATTTTTGTTGTTGTTGCTTTATTTTGTGTTTGTTTCCGTTGAGCCTGGGGCAAGTTTTCTTATTAATGACAGGATGGAAATACTCTTAGATTTCCCTTGGCAATTTTAAAAATATACTTTGGAATGAAGTTAATATCATATCAACATAGCATTTTACTATATAGCCTAAGAATTATTGGCTTTCTTTTTTATTTAGAATTCATCTGAAAGCTAATGCCTCATGCTTAATAGTTGGAAGCGATTCATAGCTGAAGTTTTGGTAATGCGAAGAGACAGAGTACCGTGTTAATAGCAGTAACTCCATAAATTCTGAAAATTATCTCGAAATCCATGGATAAATACATATGGACTTTGGCAGCAAAGTATTGCATAAATATTCAGCACATTCTGTTAGATATTTATGTTTATAAATGTGCATTACATATTTAATGAAATGAGTGGGAATATCAAGGGCTCTATTAACATTCTCATTCTGGCTAATAAAAACAAGACACAAATGTGCTAGTGTAATTAACTGACTTACATTATCTTATTTTGGGGGAATAAAGGAAGAAAATGATGCATATATCTGTATACAAATGCAGCATATTAAAGAAGCTAAATATTTGTAATATGAAACTAGAGTCCAGGGAAACAGCACAACATCCAGGAATACAGTCTACTGGCTAAAGATTAATAAAGTTGTCAGAGTGAAGAGAAGTGAAGGGGTAGCTGTTTTGTAGAATAAACTCCTTGATATATCTTCTTGTTCACCTCATTGGCTTAAAGCATCTTCTGGACCCAAAATTAATTTCACCATAATAACTTTCCTTATTATCTCTGGTTCATAGACTTTTAAGCACCCGTGTTCAGCTCCATGAGGCAACAAGATTGGCAAGCATTCAAGTTCATGCCCCTGGTTTCTGCCTGAGGCTGTTTGGATTCTTGCTTGGGGCTCTGAGGCTTTAGTTTCTTATTGTATAGTCTTCTTTGGACCTTATTTTCCTAAGGGCTTGTACCTTTACAGGTAGAGTTAGGCTTGAAGAGACCATAATTGCCTCGTCCTATTTCCTGTCATCTCTCAGTCTCATGCTCTCTTACTAAATCTTGACTGATATACAGCAATTACTCTGGAGAATATAAGATTTTACCCAGATATGTTTGCTTTTTAGTCATCCCTGAAGTCATTGGGAGGAAGTTCTTCAACATGACTACTTTCTTAACACTGCAATTTCTTTATTAATTAAACATTATTTGTTCTTCTTAAAAATTATTACCTAAAATTTTCACAATTTCTTCCCTGCATATGCTAGTTTGGGACAATTTTTTCCCTATTACTTCTCAATCCTTACTCTTTCCAACTTAAACCCTATTCCCAATAACCTTCCTAATGCTTTGTGTCTTTTTGTCTTTTTGTATCACTGAATATGACTAAAATTGCTTCTGTGAGCATAAGTCAAGGTGATTTACTGGAACATAGATAATGTATCAGTAGCTACATCAATGAAGAAAATGAAGGTTTCTTTTTCAGAACTCATTAGCAATTCTTCAATCAGGGCCAGGCCCTTGCGAGTCTTTGTTATGCCCCAGCTTGAATGGCATTGTGGGTCTTCTCAAAGAAGACAAACAAGAGATGCCCTCTGATAAGGCCCATCAGGTTATAAACAGAACATACCATGAGGCAAACTCTGTGTGCAATAAATAAACTACTCAAATACTGCCAATATTTTCTTTAAATTTTTATAAACTTTATTTTAGTGTAATATTCATATATTCTTGTCTGTCTATCAAATTAACCTCCCGTTCATTTTCTCTCTACCATTCATCCCTATCCCTCATCTCATTCTCTCATGACCTCTCCCTTCTACCATCCTCTCTCTCTCTCTCTCTCTCTCTCTCTCTCTCTCTCTCTCTCTCTCTCTTAAAATAGTCTTAAAATATTCACTGAGCCCATTTAGGCACATTGCAGCAAAGATAACTTCTCAAGGCCCACATTGCTAAGGAAAATAGAAAACTGACTCTCCCTCTCCAGCATCCAAAAATTGTCAATAACACATCAGCCAAGAGTAGGACTTCATGATCACCCTCCACATCCATCCTAGGACTTCACCTGACATAATCATGCACATGCCTTGTGCATATGGGCTAAATTGCTGTGAATTGTATGTGCAGCTGTTCTGTCATGTTCACCAAATACCTTACAGACATTTACTATCTCTGGCTCTCACAGTATTTCCATCCTCTTTTGACATAATCCCTGAGGCTCTGGGGATAGAACTGTGATACAGATGTCACATTTATAGCTGAGTACTCAATAGGCTAATTACCTCATGTTTAGAGTTGAGAGATACACTAATCTTGAGTATAAATAAAAGAACGTGAGGTTCATCTTTTTATATGTTTATATAGGAGACTATTCATATTAGTTTCTAACTTATGGCATGTGATCTAGGCAACCATGAATTTTGGGGCCAATTAATAATATCAGACATGAGTTTCATCTTTTATAGTCAGCCTCACATCTAATCAGAAAGTAGTTGCTACTCTCCTCACATTGATGCCTCCTTTGTACCAATGGTGATATCTTGCTTGGCTATTGTTACTGTAGCTCTCAGGGCTGTTCACAGCTACTTAAGACTGTTGATGACTTTTCTCCTCTAGTAACGTAGAGTTCCTTCCAGCACTATGAAAGCTAATCAGTGAGGAAATAGTTTCCAAATGTGTACCAGCTTGATTTCTCTGCATTCTGTGTCTCATGAAAATGGTATCTTCAGTAGCTGAGTTTTATCATTTAGTTCTGGAGAGTAACCAACAGCAGTGACAATGGCCTATAATGGTTCATGGGCTTCAGGGTCTTGTGACTCTAGTGTTGAACTCAAAAAGAGGCGGCCCATACTTTGAACTGGGCTTTTTCATGTAGTAGCCTATGGTATCTGGGGAAGACTAGGTAGCCCATTACTTGGTAACTGTATAAAGGTATTTTATTTTAAGACGTTTCCCACACCAACAGTTTTCTTATGATATTTTCAAGACCTTTTAGTATTAGTTTTCCCTTCATACATTGCCTCAACTACTTTGCTCTACCATGCCCCAATCCTTGAACCATTCCTGTTTCATTATTTTTCCTTTATACCACCTACAACCTATCCCATTTCTTGAAGCACTAGTGGCCCATAGTTAGTTCATTACTCTATAGGTACTGTAATCTAAACACAAAATTGTATAGATTATAAAGTTCCAAGGGGTCAGCCTGCAGCACATATACGTATACAGTGCAGGTGCTCTAAATAGACTTTATGGTGTGTGTGTGTGTGTGTGTGTGTGTGTGTGTGTGAGTGTTTGTGATAATTTAAGAAGAGGCCATGAATTTGAGATAGTGTGGTAAAACATAGGGAGAGTTGGAGGGGGAAGAGGAGGGGTAGAAAATATGTAAATACAGTACTAAGATATAAAATTTTCAAAATTTTTAATTAAAAATTAAATAACATACATTTGAAGATTGAAAACCACTATCCACATATAAGAGAGAGCATGCAGCATTCTGGGTCAGAGCTGCCTTCCTCAGAATGAGTTATGCCCAGCTGCATTCATTTATCTATGAATTTCATAATTCTTCTTTATGGCTGAAAGTTCCATTGTGCATATGTACCAATTTTTCATGATCCATTTGTCAGTCGATGGAAATCTTGTTGTTTTCATTTCCTGGCTTTGTGAATTAAGTAGCAATGAACACGGATGAGTGAGTATACCTGTAGTAGTGCATAGAATATTCTGGGGAATATGCCAGGATTAGTATTGCTCAATCATATGGTGGATCTACCTATAACCTTCTGAGAAACAACTTGATTGAACAATTATATATTTTGCAAATTTTTCAATTTACTGTAGTGTTTCAGCGAAGACACACAAAATATAAGTCAAATATAATAGCACTAAAATGTTTACAGAAACTAACATTACAAGAGAATTAGAAAAAGAACTAAGAATATGTGTGAAAAGGGAAGAGGAGGAAAAGGAACAAGGAAGGAATGCAGGAAGATGGAAAAAGGGGAGCAGAGAAAGGGAGAGAAGAAAATAAACTTAGTAAGAGGCCCACTACAGTTAGAAGAATTGTCCCCAATGTTTAGTATATATTGTTATTAATTTAGACCACTAGACAGTCAATTTTTCAGGTATTTATTTATGAACCATCTTTAGTGGATATCTCACTAATAAAAAATAATTATTCAGTTCTAAGTTATGTCCCTTCAAGAATTGTTTTACTCAGAAACTGTCTACAAACATTATCAAAGCAATTCTGAAAATAATGGTCCACAGCAGAAATTATTATTATTTTCCTCTCTAGGACACTTTCTGTCTCTGTTTCTGTCTCTGTCTCTGCGTCTGTCTGTCCGTCTGTCTGCCTGTCTGTCTGTCTGTCTCTCTTTCTCTCTCACACACACATACACACAAGCACTTGCATACGAATATACATACACATACACAAAGCAATCAATAACATAATAGTTTTCCCTGAAGAAGTGGTTTAGAATTTGGGTATCCAATCTTGACCAGTAGTCCCTCAATGAAATCCTACTTTTAAGAACTAAGTACTTATTCACTTAACTGTCAACAAGACACACAGGAGTCTCTTCCTTTATAGGACTCTCTTGAGAACTGGTTCTCCCCTGAAGAACGACTGTAGCATGTCACTCTTTAATGCCCACAAAACACCAGTTACAATCTTCCATACAATCCATGGGAGCTCAGGTGAATTGTGGTTGAATATTGAAGGGACAGCAGCATTGTTGAAGAGTTCCATGATGGATTTCCTTTGCTGGCCAGTGTTTGAGGTGGGTGGTCTGAACCGCTCAGGTGTCACTTTTTGAGATATCTCTCCCTGTCACCACCTGCCTGCATCTTACCATCTATCTCTTGTGAAACCTGACCTAAGGCTTCTAACTGCTTCTCTGAGTCTTGGGGTAATTAACTGTCTGAGAGTGAGTCATGAAGAGCATGTTTGATTTCTTACATAACACATACATGTTTACTCTCCAATTAACTCCATGCTTAAGCCATTCCTTGCACTGAGATCAGCAATCCTGATTAAATCTTCTGGTTTAATTAATGTGGTGTTTGGCATACATTAAAAAGGAATAGACACAGTTATTACTTTAGGCTTCCTCATTGATGTTTGGTAAAGAACAAATACCTGGGGGGGGCAATATTATAATTGCAGGAAACTCTAATCTTAAAAAATATTTCACCTGATTTCTTTTCATTGTTTTATTTCAGAAGTTGTCTCCTTCACTAGCCGATGCACCTTCAGTAAACTGGACAAACAGACTTGACTTACAGAACCAAAAATATGCACAAAATACAAAGAGATGACAGTTCTTTAATCTATCATCCTATGGAGTACATAAAGGTTACTAAAAAAACATTTTAAGCAATATATTCAGCTGTTTTGTGACTTGCTACATGCAGATAACAAAATGAATGCCTTTATGAAATTACACTGCACAAACTTTACAAATAAAAAGCATAAGACATTTTAACTCATTGACATAGCAATCTAAAAACGTTATGATTGGAAAGCGGCAGTTCACAGTTCTGCCTCAGGCCTATCAAAGCATTTTGTTTGTTTGTTTGTTTTTCTGGATAGTCATTCTTCTGTGTTTTTGCATGGCATTCAGTTGGACATACTTTCTTGTTCTTCTGGAAGCATTTGTTTACCCTGTGTCCATGCCAAGTTTGCTCTGAAACTTTTCATATTAGAGAAATAGCTGGTGGAGGAGGGTTACTAAGATTTTATGTTTCAAACTCCCATGAAACAGAAGCATAGCTTAGGAAAGGTGCAACAGACATGTGCACGGAGACGCTAGAGGCCAATAAATTATGACCACCCTGGCATCCGGTGTCATTTAAGGACTGTTTAGTTCCTGATGATAGAGCACTAGCTTATCGCCATGCTGACAACAGCAAATCCCCGTGGCCCTCAGCTTTTGTCTTTCCTATTTGTAATCTAGTCAGCCACGTGGAATTTTACAGTCCGAGAAAGCATCTTTCTGAGTAGATTTTAAGAAAAGATGCGGGAGGGTAGGGAAGAGGGAAAGGAAGCTAGTAGGGCCTAACATCTTGTTGGTGATGAAAGTGTTTCTTACATCTATGGTTCCTCATTCTCTCTGCTGTAGAAATAAGGAACAGACCCAGAAGGGCCATGCTGCCCGTTTCTGTCTGACTATTTGTTAGGAGAGAGGAAGAGAAGCTGAGTTTTGAACTTAATGTAGAAAATGCCATTCTACATTTAATTTGTAATTTTAGAATATATATATATATATACACTTACACACACAAATGCATATGTATAGTATGTGAGTGTTTATGTATTTTACTTACTTTGCTTGAGGAAAGAAGCTTTATGTAAGTAATATAAAGAAAATATAATTTTAGAGACTCACTTTTAGGCCTGTGAACATAGCTCTTTGACAAAGTGCTTATCTAGTACGCATAAGGTCCTGGGTTCAGAAGCAAGTGCTTTTAGCTTAAAACAGGGCTTTAGTCATGGAGAAGTGGCTCAGTGAATAATTGTGCTTTGCATGAGCTTAAGAACCTGTGTTAGATTGGTTGTGACTGTATACGAGTTTTCAATTCGGTGAAGTGAGGGCCAGAGACAATGAATAATTCCAAATGTTAAAGTTAAAAAATCAAAGTTTTACTATGATACCAGAGAAATACAGCTATCTTTGTAGCTACATACCTTTTTATTACTGGATAAGATATATAATACATGATACAAAATAATTGTTAAAAATGCTTCATAATCCAAATTGTGAGAATTGTAAATTATTTTCACATGGTCTTGCTTCAGTTGCAGTAAAGAGACTATATCTCAAGGAGTTAAGGCAGGAAGTTATAAAGCAGGACACACTCATATGCATAAACCACATACAGTTCACCCACATACACCAACATACATACACACAAAAATAACATACAAACATACACAACACAAACAGAGAAAAACATAGAGCTCTATTTCATGTACAAGCAATATTTTTCAATTGATAATTCTTTCTTATCAAATTCTAAATTACAGGATAATCAATCTAATAACATAATGAAATAAACATATTTGTGGGAAATTAATCTGCAACACTTAACATCATTACTGTTAGATTTTAGAGCTTATCAAAACCAGTAAAGCTGTGTATACAGTGTTCATTTCAAGTCAAGTAAATAGTGAAAAGAACACAATTAAAATACTTGTTTCATATTAGAATGATGTAGGAGGGTCATCTGTCTATGTGTTACTTTCATTGGTTAATAAAGAAACTGCCTTGGCTTTTTGATAGGGCAGGATTAAATAGGCGGAGTCGACCAAATAGAATACTGGGAGAGAGAAGCAGAGTCAGGCAGATGCCATGAAGCTCCAGCCCGAGATGGATAGAGGTTAGAATCTTCCTGGTAAGCCATGATCCCGTGGTGATACACAGATTACTAGATATGGGTTAAAGTAAGATGTGAGAATGATCCAATAAGAGGCTAGAACTAATGGGCCAGGCAGTGTTTAAAAGAATATAGTTTCTGTGTTATTATTTCCGGGGCTAAGCTAGCCGTGAAGGAGCCAGGCAGGACAAAAAGCAGGCCTGCTCGCTTAATCACTACATTAGAATGACTATAAAAGTTACGAACTAATGTCAGTACATCCAACCCATTCTTAGTTATTCTTAATGATTGATATTTTTAAAAAATTATGTTCAACATTTTTAAAAAGGTTTAAAATGATGGCAAATATAAACCTAGAATTAAAACTTGTCTGTGACACTAAAAAAAAAATAAAAGACTTAGAAACTAATTTTAAAATCGGCTTTTTGATGTGGGATGTCTTTCTGTATAGGTGTTGCTTTTTTGGTTGATGAATAAATAAAGCTACTTTGACCAATGGCTTAGCAGAGTAAAGCCAGGCAAGAAACCTGAACAGAGATAGAGAGAGATAGGAGGTGGGGTCCAGGAGATGCCATGTAGCTGCAGGAGTAACATGCCATACCTGTGATCCACAGCCTTGTGGCAATACACAGATTAATAGAAATGGGTTAACTTAATAGTTAGAGCTAGACAGTAAGAAGTCTAAGACATTGGCCAAAAGAATACAACTAATAATAAGAATCACAGTGGATATGTCATAAGCTACCTCGGGAACAGGCAGGTGGAGAAACATCAGTCCAGGGGACCAGCAGGATGGAGAATGATGCTAGCTACATCTGGTGACCAATGTGGGGCTAGCATGGCACCCACCACCCACTTCAGATCAGAGTTCTTTTAAGTGGGCTCAGGCGTAGGAGGAAATTAGCTGAGAGCTCGTCCCTGGCTCAGCACTCCCTATCTAGTCAAGGAACAGGACTGGGTCTACTAGGCTCTCCTGTGCAACCAGGAGAGCTTGGTGAAGTTCTGCCGCCTATACAGAGACATTTACAGGGCGCACAATGTGCTTCATGGCAGATTTGGCTTTTACTCAGACAAAAAGGGTTTATGTGCTGCATGCTGCTTCACATAGTGTAGATGGTGAGCACAATTCCCCCACAGTGATCCCAGAGCAGGCAATGAATATACCTCCACCATGTTAAAATGCTGAGAGAGCAAGAGTCAGCATCCAGGTCTTACAGCAACCATGCTGCTCAGATTTCAGATAAACAAAAAGATAGATTCAGACATAAAAGATCTCTAAACGGGTCACATTGTGTTTGATAATATATGTAATGCTCTAAAATATAACAACAGCATAAGAGTTCATGCTGCAGTTAATCTTTATTAGGCATTATGCATAAGGTGATTAAAGGACCATAAGAAAATCCATCGACAAACCCTCGTACTTGGTATTATGAAATATTTTTTGCATTTAGCATCATCTTGCATACATTTCCTAATTTATTAAAATGTGTATAGCTTAAAACACACCTATTTGTGTATAGTCTCATACTAACATTTTAAAATTAGTTAACATTTTAAATTAGTTAAATTGCTATTGGCCTTGGGCAGAGCAAAGTGAGACTCAATATCAAATGTAAGTATATTTTATGTTTGCATCAAATTGAACTACAATATTAATTAATCTAAGGTAATTCTTTATTAAAATGATGGAAATCTCTTATAAAATATTTCAAACATGAGGCTATTTCCAGTGCTTAAAGGCAGGAACATCAAAGAAAGAATAAAGATATCCATAATCAAGTAGCATTGGGATATTCTAATGAGATATGGTTTTCTGCATTTCAAAAGGCATTTTATCAATACATTCCTCAATTTTCCTACTCTTTTGGATTATTTCTTCCACATTATGTGCTTTTCTACTTTGAAAATTGACTGTTTTCTCTTTTGCCTGTCTGTAGAAGAATTTCCAACAATTACAATACAGATTAGCTAAAAGTACACAAAGCAAAACAAATTTGTTTAGAAACATCTCTACAGATAGTAGCAAGTACTTTTTGTCTTTATTTTTTTTAAACCTTCATTAAAATCTCCATTAAATATCTCTAAGATAAAAATATGCTAAGACTGGATAATCCATCACATAAAAACTTGTCCAAATCTTTTGTCCAAAAGTATTTAATTGGCTCTGGTATGTGTTAAGTTTCTCTCAAAAGGCCCATGCTCTTTAAAGCAAACCCACCTGAGATAATTTGCACTTAATCCCAATGGGTTTTCAGGACCTATGGGTCTATCCACACAGATCCACATTAATTAAGCTTGAGCAAGTAAGTAAAGCTGCCTTTGAATTTCAATACATACCGATTTACCTTTATCTTCTTCCTTCTCAAAGAAACAGCCACCAAATCATATCATCAAGAACACTGTATTAGTTCTATAGTCTTCTTAAATGATACTCAGCTTTTAATCAAAGCCTCTCAGATTGCAGAAAGATGAGACATGACTTACAAGATTCAATAAAAGCAAACAATATAACTGGACCCAGGGGGCAGAAGCAAATATAAGTGCTAAAGTCATATGTATGAATTACAGTTGTGAAATTAAAAGTTAAGAAAGGATGGCAAAACAAAACAGATGAGTCTATTCTCTGTTCTAGACAAGACTGTGAAGCAACATCAGTATTTTAAAAGGAATCAAGGTGTATGTTCAAGTGCAACAAACTCTAGAAGAATTTGTTTCTAATTTTTTAGGAAGAAATGGAACTCTCACTTTTCTACATTAGAGTAGAGTTGCTGAGCACCAAAGATTAAATGAAACTCTTAAAAAGGACCAAGTAGTGTGGGATGAGGTTATTACTATTGAATATAAATGATGCTACTCAGAAATAGTTTCTGAACAACAAAGAAAGGAAATGAAATGCAAATTAAAGCAGCAGGGTGTCTTTGAAGTAATTATTAAATAATTCACATTAAAGATGAGTGATGTATCAATTGGAAACATCTATGTTGAGAAAATTAAGGTTTGGGAGCAAAAGGTTACTACTGGAGTTTTGATCTTGACTATTTTAAAAAGATGTAGTTGTCAATGATATGATATGAAAATGATAAACACTTTCAAAATTAGATCCTTCTTAAGATCCACTTATAAAGAGGAAAAATCATGCCTCATACTGGAGACATAGTCAATTACCTAAGGCGAGTGAAGTCGTGAATTTTGGAGGAGAATCTACCTAAACCAGAATACCTAACTACATCCTCAATATTTGTCCCTATACTCATAGATAAGTGTAGTCCTCACCTGTCATCAAACAAACATATTTTTGTACCATATGGAGCCCATTACAGAAAACCACAACCAATCAAAATGGAGAGTTGTCAAGTTCAGTATCAACAGATACCACTCCTACACCTAAAGCTTGACGAACATTGTGGAAGAGGGATAAAAAGACTGTAAGGGCCAGAGGATGGGGCAGTTTGCTGTGAAATTGGGTCTCCTAGGGATGGCAGCAGTTTTATCCATAAAGTCTTAACAACATGACTGTCAACCAGCAAAAATAACATGCTTCAGTAGAAGGAGGAAGGTTCGTGAGGCCTCAGTCCTACAGAAAGAATTGCAGGAAACTAAGAAAAACTGACAGAGGAAGAAACAGTCTTCACTATGGAAGAGCACACCTATTGATTATTCACTAGAAAATAGTCGGCCCTGAAAACCCCCATATGAGTAAGATTAGGTTATTAATATCTTAATTTTATCAGGCAATGATCTGCGTTTGACTTTTGATTGAAACATTCCTAAGACATTGTGTGTTTAAGCCACTAAAGTTGAATCAACAATAGAAAAGTGAAGTAGCGCTGAGGTAATGTTTGAAAGTATTACCATCGTAACAAAGCGACACAGAAAAAGGCCGTTTAATAAGACCTTTTATCTGCTCATCATTAAAAACACTAAAAATGAGAAATATCACTTGTGAAACTTGATCGTATCCAGCTGACCAGACCACCAGAGAAAAATCCAACCAAGTTTACAGCATAGGTTCTTGCCCCTACCACACATAATGTGTGGTAAAATCAATACATGTGTATTCCATGTGCTCATTAATACTTATTTCAAGAAATTTAAACTCTTTTATTTGAGAATTTTTGATATTTGATGGTATAGGGCACTTACACACTCATTTATGCGCACAGACACATGTATACTAAATTAAATGTAAAAAAATGCATGCTCTCTTGTAGGTGGTGATTTACAAAAGTCACTATTACAAAGTAATTTTCTGTACATTTTTAATTATATAGCTCAGTTAATATGCTTGCAACAATGTCAATGTATGTATACAAAATGGTAAAAAGGAAAACCCCAAATGTGGAAATTTGTTGACAAATAAATTGGGGTCCATTTAACATTTTTCTATCCCAAGTACTACTAGATAATATTTTTATTAACATATAATAGGAGAATCAATGAAATAATAGCCAAGCAAAAGTGGGAAATAGTCATGTTCAAAACAATTGATACAATATCTAGTATTTAAGGAAGGGCTATAACATATTTAAAACAGAACACATTTTCTGGAGTATAGAAAGAAGAAGAATTTTGGAATGTTTATGTGCATTTTCTGTCAGATCAGGTCTGAAAAATTCTATTTCCTGGGACTGTTCACCGCCTATTGTTCCTTCCCTCTCCACTACTACATTTATCTTGAAGAAAGTAGGAGCCAGGAAATAAGTCCTCCTTGCCTATCCATCTTGATAACTTAATGCTTCTCTCAGCCTGCAGCAGTGCACATTAATGCTTTGAGTAAAATCTATAGGTCAATCAATCACCTGGTTGAAGCGAAGTGCCAATCTGTCATGTAATAGACTGAACGCTCTCTTTTCTAACCACATTGTTAGACCCTGGATTTTTTTCACATTATTTTGTCTGTGTGCTTCATGATAAAATGAAATTCATATGCAAGATACGCATGTACACACATGACTTATTAAGTATTAGCATAAAATATTACTTCAGAGAAGACCATCTTAATGTAACTATAAGTTCATTATAAATCATGACCCATGACATCATTGTAATCCTCATTCTAACACATTGTCACCCACAAAACAAAAATAAATTATGAAGTTTCCACACTCTAACATGTAGATAATACTTCTTCTAACGACCTCATAAGAATGTTATACAGGAAACTTGTCTAATTCGTAGAGTTTTGTAGTATTATTATTTAACATTAAATACTGCTGCAAATACTCTCATTAACATTTGCATCAGCAATGCAACTTAGAGAAACTTACTCAAACCCTGTATTACTTTTTATACTACTCCTGCAAAATCCAAAAGAAAATGTACAAAAATACTTTGTTTTTCATATATCAGATATAATACTTGGGACTTGAGAAACATTGCTTCGATTAACTTAAATTTAATCCTGATCTCTTTTAAATGACAGAGCAAAATGTATGGAAACTTCTTTACATGGATTTAAGCAGACACATAATAAATACCAGCTTCCATCTTTTCTGCCTTATTGGAAAATCAGGAAGAGTCACATGTATCTGCTTTTACTGACATCTACATCAATATTTTGTGGTCAAAGGAATCTAAGCCACCCAGCTCCCAGAAGGTGACATTTGCTGCAATACTTTACCTTCACCTCCTATGGTGCTTATTGGCAACCCCTTGGGGGACTCCTGAGAAAAGAAACCCTATCACACAAATCAGGAATTCATGCCAAATGGCCAAAAGAGAACAGCTTAGTGTAAGAATTTTTAGTAATTTATCTTTGTAGTCCTGTAATTGCTCTGCTCAATAAGGAATGAAATATCACCACCAAAGTTGATATAACTTTTGATTCCCTTACAACTTTTAGATGGATACTTAGATCTTATGGTCTAATATATTGACCTGAAACATTAAATCTGTCAAGGCACACTAACTGAACTCTACTGAATTGATATTCTCTTTTGGTTCATGCTACCCAGTGCAACAGTAAACTTTATTACTACTTTTTTTTATTAAGTTGCACACCCTTTAATCCTCACTCTGTATTTAATACTTTTCTTTCTGTCCTCGTCTCAAATACAGTTTAAAACTTGTGGTATTTATCTCAAGCAACAAGGGATCTTTAGGGATCTTTCTCAGAATTAATACTTTTTGCAACATTTCAGCACAATGACTTGTCTGAAAGCATGTTGACCATCTATGAAAGTTGCCGTTCCAAAGCCCGGAAGGACCTTCCCACTTTAACAATCCCAAGTGTGGTAACATAGTGCAATAACCCAGATTAACGTTATCATGTGGCTAGATCTCATGTTTGACTATCATACTATAACCTCTCAGAAGTCAAAAAGGTCACAATGACCACCATACTGAAGTGAACAAATTCTGTACATAGTATGAAAAAGAATCAGGGTTGTGATCTTCTCAAACACAGTGATATCACATGCATAGGGACAAAGCAATGAGTTCATTTAAAAATATCATCAAGTACCACTAAGGTCATCTGTAAGCAATTTAAAGGACTCTGAAAATTTCATTTTACTGCCAGCTATAAAATAAGTACTAACCTCCCTAAAAGGTCTGATATTCAAATTCTGTTAAGTACCCAATACTAAGACAGGTTTCTAAACACACCTATAACAAACTTCAGATTCTTAGAAGATGTTGTGTATCCATGCTGTGTAATTAGCTTCTCTTGTATCTCCTGCTCATTAGTACAGGAAGATAAATAACTCAATCACATTTTGCTGTGAGAGAATAAATGACTTATTCTCATATCTCAAGCCTGCTATGTGTGTCCCAATTTTATTTGATGCTTTTGTGGTTATGAGAAATTCACTGAAACTGTATCCACCTTTATCTGTAATAATAACAAGTAATATTTTCAATTCTTCATCTGGGTCCTAATTACATATACAGAGAAGGCAAATTTTACATTTTGAAAGAAGGAAATTGGCCTCTAAAGAACTTTAGTAGTCACCTGAAGAGATGCATAGGTAGAAAAGGTTTCTTCTATATCCCACACTACAGGAATCTACACGGGCTCTTTTGTCTATCTGCACCGACACTTGCTCTCAAGAGTGTATCGTTAAGCATTATGATAGATGGATCTTATAAATGCCCAGCACTGTGGGCAAGTGCAAGCACTTTAAATTTCAGCCCTATGAGTTTCCTTTATAGGTCTGTGAATATTGCCTCTGAGATCTAGTTATATCTCCCAGTAGGTCACCATTCGGTCTAAGTTCAATGAGTTATCAGCAGGTTTCAATTGCTGGGAGTGGGGTTCAAAGAGCACACATGGAGAAAGATGAAGTTAACAGTTAAGAGGTCCATGTAAGCTATAAGACAGTCTCTTGCTCTAACTCGGGGTTACTGCCTTTGGTTATCATTGAGTGGTCTATGGAAATGTCAAGCAAAGAAACAGAAACAAAGCAATAAAACCACTCAAAGGGGCAGTTTGCTATGACTTTGAATGTGGTCAAGGTGAAAACAAAATAAATTGCTTTTTAATGCCAACAGGGACATTAGGGAAATTATTATCAGTATAATGTATAGAATACATGTGTGTGTATTTGTACTACCAAAGATATAAAATCAATGGAAAGAAATATTATCCTAGAAGACTGCAGAATAATTCCCTTAGCTTAAACAAATGTCAAATTCTCCCTTCCCCATCTTTCTTAGTAGAATGCATAATTGCTTCTTTTTAAAATCAGTTCAGGTTAGATATTAAATTCAGTGAGCTAGCTACATCTAATTTTGCTTTTATTTATCCTAATAAAACCAACAACCATTGGGAAAAATCACCCATATTTTATGTCTTAATTCATAATTCTTTAAAAAAAAATGAAAAGCTATCTTTTTTCATTTTACATATCAATCCCAGTTCCCATTCTCTCCCCTCTTCCTATTTCCTCCACCTTCCCTCCTACCTCACCTCCCATCCACTCCTCAGAGAGATAAGACACACTGTTTTGAGGAAAGACCAAGGCCCTTCTATTTTATCTAGGCTGAGCAAGGTATCCGTCCAAGGAGAATGAGTTGCAAAAAAAACAGTACAAGCAGTAGGAATAAATCCTGGTGCCACTGCTGGTGGCCCTGTAGTCTGCCATAGCCATATAATTGTCACCCACATTCTGATGGCCTAGTTTGGTCCTGTGCTGGTTCTTTCTATGTCTGGACAGAGTTATTGAGCTCCCATTAACTCAGGTAAGCTGTTTCAATGGGTATTCCCATCATAGTCTTGACAACTTTGCTCATATTCTCATTCCTCCCACTCTTCAACTGAACGTTGGGAGTTCAGCCCAGAGCTCTACAATGGATCTCTGCCTCTGCTTCTGTCAGTTGCTAGATGAAGGTTCTATAGAGACATTTAAGTTAATCATTAATCTGACTACAGGGCAAGGCCAGTTTGGACACCACTATTGCTTAGGATCTTAGCTGGGGTCATTCTTATGGATTCCTGGGAATTTCTCTAGTGCCAGCTTTCTTGCTTAATTAATATTTCAATATATATTGTCCTTTATTAAGAAACAAATGATATCATTATAACAATGGCAATAAAAACATGAAGTTTAGCTTCCAAGCATTATGAGAAATGAGGGTGTATACATTCTATGGTTACTGTGTGTTATAATATGACTTCAAAACATAATATTCCTCTAGTATTTATTATTTATTTCCTTGCTATTAAATGTAACATGAATCTCTTGCATTTATCATGACAGTTAAGATGTTACAGTCTGAAGAATGAACCTATGTATTTGGTTTCTATTAACCTCAATTTTTATTTGTATGTAGTGATAAGGTTTAATTGATGATATGACTCTCAACATGCCTAGATTAACTTCATCAAAAATTTTGAGCGGAAAAACCTGAAGAAATAATTTTAAATGTTGCTCACTTCAAGGCATGTTTGGAATGCATGCTATCTCATCCCTTTAAGCTTTTGTGTTAGGAATATTACAACACTCCACCTCATCCAGACTAACAAGTACACTCAGGCAAATGCAATCACTGAATAAAGAGACTATTTAAAAAGTAAACAAGTAAGGATGAAAAGGCCTTTAAAGCTTTTTTGAATAACTGGCTTTGACATTATTAACTTACATTTTAAAATTAAATGAAAAAGATTAATGTGTCTTTTCAATTATTTTAGCCATTGCTCATTTTAGACTTTTTAGATTTCTTCCCAATTTTTGACAAGTCAAAGAAATATCACCACTGAGGAGTTATTTCTAAGCATCATTAGCTTCTCTTCCATGATATCTATGTTTCTCTAAAATCCCTAAAATGTTTCAATTGCCAGCATCAACTTTCATGACACTCAAAATTTTATAAGATTTACTAATAATTATGAACAATGCAATTTGTGGAGCTACTGAAATATGTGAAGTGAAATTTCATTTAATAATCCATAATAAATATAAAATACCTTGGAATAAGCCCAACTACTGAAGTCAAAGACATGTACAGTGAAAATTTTCAAACACTGAAGAATGGAAGAAAAGAAAACAGTAGGAAATGGAAAGATATTCTAGACTGATACAAGTGTAAAATTAATATTTTAAATGGTCACCCCTTAAAATCTATGTACATATTCAATACAATGTCAACAATAACTATAATTCTCTTCTTTCAGGAATAGAAAATTTCCACAAATGTATTTGGAAACACAAAAGAGTTTTCTACATACTCAAAAGTATCCTGAACAATCGAAATACTTCAGATCTATAGTAAATAAAAGTATCATGACTCTAGCACAGAACAGACACATAGATAAATAAAGCAGAGTAGAAGTCCCAAGCACATATTTATTCAGTTCAACTACTTGATTTGGGGGAAAAAACATTTAGAAATACACTGGATAAAAGAGAGCCTCTTCAACAAATGCTGTTGGGTAAAAAAAAATGATATTCACATGTAAAAGAATTGGACTAAATCCTTTAACAAAACCTACTCCAAATGCCTCAAAGACAATATCACGAAACTTGGTACTCTGAAATTGCTGGAAAGAAAAGCAGGGGACAAACTGCAAGACATAGGCATAGGCATGCTCTCTAAAGAGGACTCTGGTCACATGAAAAAAGGCCATTAATCGCAAACAGACTTGTATGAAGTTCAAATGTTTCTCTACAACTAGGAAAATTGTCAAGCAAATAACAAAGTCATACACAGAAAGAGAGAAAATATTTACCTGGTATACACCTAAGATAAAATTAATATCTCAAATATACAAAGAACTGGGGGGGATACTAAACAACAAGAAAAAGAACTCAATTAAAATGATTAGTAGAACTTAATAGAAAGTTCTCAAAGTTGGAAATAATTAATATCTAGTAAACACTTGGAATGTTCAACATAATTTACAAGCAGGAAATGAAAATTAAATGATTTTAATATTATATGTCATCTCAGGTTATTATGAAGACATCAAATGGTAGCAGGAGATTTTGTTGGGGGGTATTTGTTGACAATGAGAATATGTAATGATTCAGCTACTATGGAAATTAGTGTGGTGTTTTCTCCTAGAAATAGCTTGTCATATAATTAGTAAAACCATTCCTGGGTATATACCCAAAGTATTCTTCATCTTAATTCAGCGTTACTTGAACATTCATATTAATTTTGGCTCTATTCACAATAACTAGGGAATAAAATTCTAGATATTCATTAACAGAGAAATTGGTAATGAAAATGTAATAAATATACATAATGAAATTTTATTAAAGTATGAAGAAAAATGAATAAATGGATTTTGCAGATAAATTGATAGACAGGAAAAAATACTGAGTGAAGTCACCCAATCCCCCGAAGATAAATACCATCTGTTCTTTCTCATAGACAAATCATAACTATCAATCTTTAGATATATGTGTTTAACAGCAGCACACCATTGTAGTGAAAGGGGAGAAGGCCTGCTTTTCGTCCTGCCCGGCTCCCGCACAGCTAACTTATACCCGGAAAT